>JACDJE010000004.1:329930-448300 GCA_016647715.1 Pavo muticus | reverse complement strand
TCCGCGCCCCCTGCAGCGCCCGGCGGGGCCATGCGGTGAGTGCGGCGGGGCGGCCTCGGTCTCTCGCTGCTGTGCCTTTATGCCTTTCGGGGTGCGGAAGGGGGGGATTTTTCAGGCTCCGACCGGTGCTGAGGTGCGGCGTGGCCCCGTCCCACGGCCGCGGGTCCCCGGGCGGGGCTGTGCGCTGCGCTGCGGGACTCCTCCCGGGGCCGCCGCTCTCCGCCCGCTCCGCGCGTTCCCCCGGGGCGGCCGCGGCCCTCCGAGCGCCCCGCGCCCACGGGAGCAGCCCCGGGGCTCTGCCCGGCCCGGCTGGCGCGGCTGCGAGTCGCGGAGCTCAGCCTTGCGGGCAGCCCGAGCCGTCCGGGCGCGAAGAGCCGCCGTCGGGAAAAGGGCTGCGCGGGTTTTGCCCGTTCTCGGCCCGAGGAGTCGCCCCGCAGAGCCCCGAGCGTCGGGCGGGGAGGAGAGGCGGCATCCCGCTGCGAAACGGAGCGGCCGAGCGCCGCGTCCCGGCGGGAGAGCGCCGAAGTGCGGCTGCCGGCGCGATGTGGGGAAGGGACTCAGGGACGGGCGAGGGCACGGGACCGTCTGAATGGCAGCGGCTGCCGCGGCGCTGCGGAACGGAGCGTCTTCCCGGCTGGGAAATGTTGGTGAAGTTGCGCATCCATCTCTGGAGTCTGCGTGCCGCCCGGGCTGCTGCTGCTGCTGGCCTGGCTTTCGGTGACACTCCGGGATCTGAGGGCCTTTTAACCTCGTTTTGTAACGAAGATAATTTCCCGTTACGTAAGGCGTTGCTCCGAGCGGGTGCTCTGGTCCCGTTCCCCCACACCATGCAGCCGGCGGCTCTCCTGGCAATCCGTTCCTGGAAGAGACCATACGGGGCTGTAGTGGAACTGTGGGCGCTGCCCGCTCGCACATCGGGAGCTCAACCTGCGGCCATCCCTGATCAGAACCCGCCTCAGAGGGTTATGGTGATGTCTAAGGGGGATTTTTCCTGCGTGCAGACTTAACAGGACGAGCCACTCGGTGCACATGCACAGCATTAACTTCCGCAAGTGGGGACTTGGAATTGCTCTCTCCAGGAATGCCATCCGTTAGCGACACAGTGCTGTGCTGCCTGCCCCACGGCACGGCGCTTCCTGCAGGACTGCTGCTGGCAGACACAGCGGGCGTTCGGGTTTGCTTGAGCAGAGATTGATGTTCCTCTTTCCTTCCGTGAGGAAGGTGCGTTACACCAAGGGAAACCCTAAGCCTCGTGTGCCAGAGGGCCGCTCTGTTCTCCCCAGCAACCGCCTGCCGACGTGCAGAACAGATCCCTGTGTTGTTCTGTCGGACACGTGGCCACTGGCCAGCTGAGGACGGCAGCACCCGGAGCAGCCCTGGGACCTGTAGGTTAAGAAAGGGACAGGCTGTGCTGTGAGTCCTGCTGACAAACGACAGGCACGGAGCAGCTGTTGGGATTTAGTTTGCTCTGATTTTGCACAAACTTCCCGTGGAGGTCCAAACACAGGTTTCTGCTGTCGTTGCTCTTCCAACTCAGAGCTGTTAGGATATTTAACGGCGCGTGTGTTGGCGGAAGCGCTGTGCAAAGGGCTGCGTTCAGCGAGCTGCTCTGTGCTGCACGGTGCTTCTGGAGAGCGCAGATGTAGATGTCATTTTCTGCCTTATGTTTTTCATACATTCTTTTTCTGGCTCCCAGCATCCTTGTGTGGAGTGACCCGTAATCGCTGGGGGTTGTGGTGTCCGGATGGATTTGAATATGAAGCACTGAAGCACTCTTTCTAAAGCAATTAGAGGAGATTCAGTCAAGGAAAATTATTTGTGTCATCAGAATAGGAAATGCGGGCTGGTTAATTTTAATGACTTGGTGAATTTATAAGATCTGAAGCCGGGCAGGTACAAGGATGCCTTAATAGCACGTTTGGGCAGAGGCTGGCGTTCTGCATCAGAAATGGGAACGTTGGGGTTCCTTGCAGTCTTTTTTTCCTTCTGAGTAAAGATGGAGATGCAGAACCAGGTAAAGAAACACATGGTTTTACCAGAAATTATTTCCTAGGCCGATCAATTACTAGGAGATGTAATGAGAAATGCGCTCCTTGGGGAGAGGAGGGAGGAATTGCCGTTACATAATATCCCTTGGGAGAGTTTCTGCGTCGCGTAATGAGGCCGCTGATGGAGCATTTGGGGAAATGCCTATGGATAAGAATTTGTTCTTCAGATTTCCATAAGCAAAACATATTACTGAAAAATAGGCTTGTGAAGAGTAGCACTGCTAGGTAGGAGGTGGTGCTTCGCCTCTGCGCGCACTTCTTTTGTTCCGATAATTGCTGTGTAAGAGATTAAGTAACGGGGCGATTAAAACTTCCGCAGAACAGGAGATGCAAGCCAGTAGTTTCCTTACCTGTGTAGGGGTAAAGCATTAAGGGCTGTGTTCCGTTCCAGGCTTCGCTACATTACTTGTGTTTATCTTCTGAAGATCCCGACGATCAGAAAATCTCTGGCCGTGGCAATGTAAGCAGCGATCTGTGGGCGAAACAGCAGCAGTGTGAGATGCGATGCTGTGGGCTCTGTGAGCTGCAGGGCTGCATGGTGCGCTGGGCCCTCGCTGCCGGGCTGACTTCCAGCAGTGAAGGTGCTTTGCAAAGGGTGCTGCAGCAGATCCTTGCACTTCCAGTAGCAGTTGCCTTCTAGAAGAAAGTAATTTCCACGCACTTGCCCTTCCCACTGGAGCACTTGTGTGCTCGGAACTTGGAGGGGTTACCTCCAGGCTGGCTGCCCTGCGTGCCAGAGGTGTGAAAGCAGCGCAGGGAGAAGGCGAGAAATCTTCGCACTTCTGTCACAGCTGGGGAACGGCCTAATTGGAGCTGCTCGTTTAAAATCCGGGCATCCAATGGTGTGTCCTGCTCCTCTCCCCACTGATGTGCCCCAGCATGGTGACCTGCAACCCTGGAACTGGCGGTGGAGGCTGCAGGCGCGGGCAGCTCTGCACAGCTGCAGCTGTTCCTGGGGAGTTAAGGGTGCAGTGGCTGTTGTGAAGCCCCTGTTTCAGCACTTCATTGATAATGTTTTGTAGTATGCTGTGTGCCACCGTGTGGCTGCAGAGGCGCAGTGCAGTTATTGAGGTACGGCTGGATTTCTCCAGACAGACGCGGGTTTGGTGTCCGTTGTTGATGTGGTTTGGTGTCAGCTCAGTGCCTGCTCTGTGCTGGTTGACTGGGCTGTGGGATGCTGTTGGGGGCTTCCAGTTTGCCCCAGGGTTGGCTTTCCAGTGCAAAATGGTGCTGGCTCGGAGCACGCAAAGGTTGCATAAGGGAACTGCTGACATTTCTGCATCCATGGCAAAATGTCAGAGAAACTGGAAGCACCTCACTCGTACTGGTGGAAGGGCTCGACTGCAAGCAGGGCACCGGGGTGGCAACACGAGAGCTGAGAGCTTCCCAGCTCCTTGTGAGCAGGAGGAACAGGGACTGCCATTGTTGTCTCTTGTAGACTTGGACTAGAACGGTGCTGCTGACGTGGGCGTGGGGAAACAGGTTCCTCCAGGCATCTGCTTGGCTCACAGAGCTGCGTTGGAAGGGCCGGAGATAAACAAAAGGTGTCACTTGAATCCTGTAAAAATAAGCCTTGCTTTGTGGTGGGTGGGAAGCGAGGAGTTCGGGTTTTCATCAGGCACCATGTCTGTGGTGGCTGTTTATGTTGTTACCAAAGATATTTCTGGCTTGCTTATAAAATGGGAATTTAACAAAATATTTTGAATGTGGAAGGTGCTCAGCCTAGCTTGTGTTCTTGTGGAAGAATGCTACGGTTACATTGCCCTGGAGGTAGTCACAGGACTCTTAATCTCCAGTTAAAGCAGGCGGGTGAGTTGTTGCTGTCGTGGCTCTGGGGGGAAGATGTCTGTACACGGATGGATGCCGTAGCTGCAGTCGCTGCTGTACCACAGGAAAATTGGGGACATAATGGCATTAAATCATTTTTTTTCTTTCCGTGGAATAATCAGAAGTAAAAAATGTGTATGCTATTAAAATCCGTGCTCCAGAGCTGCGGGGTGTAAGCCACAGCATAGCCTGCCTTCAAAATGGTTGGAAATCCTTCATAAATATCTCTTTAGCACATACCTTGTATCTCCCTGGATGATTGGCTCTCTAGCAAAGCCTTCCGTAGAGGGTGTACTGTAATCCTTTTATGTTACTTCTTCAGTGCAGATTACGCAGCAAGAAATAATTAGGAGATTAATTTTCACCTGTCACTGCCAATAATAGATAACCTTGATACAGTGACAGGGCTAGGAATTTGGGGAATGGAAAAGCGTTTAACCCTGTAGGGCCTGCTGCAGGGAGCAGGCAGAAAATGGTTGCCAGGACGTGACCTCCCTGCTGGCCGCACACACTGCCCTCTGCTCCGCCAGGACACCCCGCAGCCCGGCTGGGAGTTCACACACGGCTCTGTTGCTTTCCATGCTTTCAATTCCCAATCCGAGTGGCGTTCCTAGGCTGCTCGGGGAAGGAGCAAGCTAATGAAGATGGCTTCATTAGGCAGTGTGCAGTTTCGGCTCTCTGCAACAAATGCAGCTGAAAAAACATCCCAGAAGTAACCGTGCTTCTGGTCTTCGGAGGAAGCACGGCGGAGGTGTTTCTGCTCCCTTTCAGCTTTGATTATGGGCTGGCATAAGGTGTGCCTAAAATGCAGCCTGTGCTCCAGGACGGGGCAGGTAAATGGGAAGGGAGAATGCCGCCCTTCCTCCTCCACCACGTTTCTGTTTTTTTTTCCTTTTGTGCCAAAGTTTAAATCTACAATCTGTTGAAAATGTAATGGGAAACCAGCCTACAGAAAATGCCATTATTCATATCATCCTGAGCTCATTTATTTTATCTGCAGTAGTAATGATAAGACAGGCTGCTTGGCAATGCTGATAAGCCGAGAAATATCTTAGAGCTATTTGTAAAAGTTAAAGCAGATCTTGGTACTGAGAGATAGGGAAACTGATGAGCCTTTGGGCAATCTGCAGAGCTGAAAGCTAATAAAGATTTTAATAGGAAGGCCTCATTAGGATTAGGGAGAAGATCTATTATCTGGGATTTACACAACACAAATGGTGGAGCAACTTTAATTTTTGCTTTCTTCTTCATTAAATGCTATTTCTGAACATGAAGCCTGTGAACTCGATTGGGATCTCTTTGTGCATGCAGGCAGCCATCGCCAGCTGCTGGCTGAGCAAAGGGAAGGGCCGTTGGTGCGGGAGCGTGTTCACCGTGCGCAGGAGATGGCAGTGAGCTGCTGCCTGCAGGCCGGCTCGCTCCTTGTCTTCAGTGAGCTGGGAGGGAGCTGCTGGCTGCACTGTGCCCTCTGGGAATGGTGTTTCTAATCTTATGGCCCTGGAGAGAGTCTTCAGAAAGAAATGAACCCGTTGGCATGGTGCTGATCCTCTTGGCAGTGCGCCTGAGGCAGCAGCCTGGATGGCCGCCTTGTCTGTCCCCATCTGCAGTGCTGGTCGGTTGGGGTTGCCTTGTGGGATAAGGTGCTGTATTGCAGGAGGGGGGATGGGGCAGCCCCAGGCCATTGGTGCCCTGGGGAACCACCTGAGTGGGTTGGGATCCCCCGCTTTGCACCAGGACTGATTTCAGCACCGTTAGCATTCTCACAGTTGAGATGAACAGAATGTTCACTTTGTGTGGACGCTTTGTGTACAAGCACCTACTGTGCAGGTTTGGCTTTGTTCTGCATGCTTAGCCCAGGATGTAAGGTGCACGAAAGCCACTGAAAGAGTATTCGTTGGTGCAGAGGTTATAGATGTGTTTAATATTGTTTCTCAGGGACCATCAGAGCTTTTTCTTGCGGTTGAACTGGATTGTAAGGCAGGAGGAGAAGCCATGCTGGAACGTTCCTTGGTTTGCTTCTGAGGTCCAAGCCATGCTGTAACCCGATTCTGCCACCCCACAGTTCAGACCATTCCTACGGGCAGCCAATGCAATCCAGTGGGACCCGTAGTGAAGATGGAGGGGTTTGCTAGGTGACGTGGGCGCTGGTTGCAAGGTGCCGCTCTGTGAATGCAGCAGTTGGAAGCTGGCTGTGGGACAGTCTGGTTTCTTTGGTGAGTGGAGCACCCGTGGGTGCAGGAGTCTTGGCTGCTCCCCCGTTTTCCTGGCATAGACCAGCATCACACACAGCCCTAGTGGTAACTGCATTGCTTCCATAGCAGAGTAATGTTTGGAAAGTACACTCTTGTATTTTCAGTTCTCTTTAATATGGTGTAGCAGCTGGAAGCCAAAAGGGAGCGCGACATCGCAAGACACAGGGAAGTGTATTCCAGCCTGCAGGTTGGGATCCTTTGGTTTCTGCTGTTGGTTACGAGTGGTTCCGTAGGGCCAATAGTGAGCGCTGTTAATAACAGATTCAGATGCAGATGCTGCGTCGTTCGCGTGCGCTGCGAGGTGGCTCAGCACAGCTGCAGCTTGGATCCCCTCCACAGCGCCCTCAGTGCTGCGGCAGCTGGGCAGGGTTGGAGGCAGCTCCCAGTACCTCCTGCTGAGGACCAAATGCAGTTCCCATGTTGGCTTGTGTCAGCTCGCTGCCCCTTGCTCATAACAAATCACATTTCATGTCAGTGAACCGGCATGGCCTTCTAAAGAACTAGCGCTGTTTGCACGTAGCATACTGCTCCAGCAAGGCTGCCATTTGAGAAGTTCCTAATATTTACGTTTGATATGAATGAAACTTTTTGTTTTGTCTGTAGACTTCAACGGAACTGGAGCTGACTCGTATCAGGAGTGCCTTGATAACAAGCAAGGTATGAGATCAAGTCTCTCCAACACGGGCACTTGGGACTGACTTGGCTTGACTCTTGCAGCTGAATTGGTTGCTGTCTCTGTCTCTCTCGCTCACTCTGTCTCCCCGTATTTTTTTTATTATTATTTTTCCCTTTTGCTGTCTCCGAGCCAATTCACTGTTAACAGTTCCACATCAGCTAACCTGTGAACTCAGGGTCTCATTCTACATTTGTGATAAGACTTCTCATTTCTAGCACCCCAAATCCTCTGTTATTCGGGGAGGAGCTGAGCAGGCTGTCCAGCAAAGCCAGCAGCATGTGCACTTGCTTGCAGTTGTCTTCGTCCTTAATTGCACAGCTAAGCAGAAGAGTATTAAAGCCTAGCTAAAGGAAGGCACGTGCTAGGCTGGGTTAGCGTAGTGCCAGCCGTCCAGTGGTGGGGGTGTGCTGTCATTCCTGTTCAGACCTGCCCAGCCTGCTGTCTTCTGTGGCAGAGTTGATAAGAGCTGGAAGAGTCTGCTGTGATTTATGAGGGAGTGGTGACGGTGGGGGAGGAATCTGTTGTCCGTTCACTTTAAGCTTGGAAAGAAGAGTCACGTCAGTAGAAATGGAAATGGTGGAGGTATCTCAGGAATAGGACCCAGCAGCAAGGCTATTGATTCTGTGTTTGGGGAAAGCGTTGGTGCGTTATGTTCTCCTCAGATTTCCTCCTTGAGAACTCAGTTAGAAGTGCTGTTCTGTAAGCAGTGTTGGACCTTCTGTTAACTGGGGAAGGCAAGCACCATTCACTCCAGCATTTCATTCATTAAAAGCTACAGAGAGCTAAGAGGGAAGACTTAACCTAACCAGGATATAGGCATCAGTTGCATGCCAGTTCTTGCACTGCTGTTGATCCAGATGTGTGTCAGTAGCTAAAATGATTGTTTGCTGAAGTTCTGACCCTTCTTACATAATTTTCTAAGGCAATACCAAGAAACATAAGAAATTCTCCCAATCTTGTTGCTTTGTCGGGTTTGATTTTCCACCGGTGTCTTCACTCTCAGTATCCATCAATCAGTGTTACATGTGCTTCGAGTCAAAGCTGCTGTGAAGTGCACTGCCCTGCTGCTGCTGGGTTTGGGTGGGGCTGTGTGGGGAAGGCTGGGGCTGTTGGTGGGGCCGTTGTCTCTCTGGTGACCTTTGCACTCATCTTTTTCCACTATTTTGTTACCAGTTGTGGTGAATACCTAACCATTGCTGAGCTTTCATTTCAGAAGTCACAGCTGGAATACTGATGTGGAAGAACTGTAATCAATAATGGCTTCTTGATTAGATTAAGTTTAAAAGTCTTCCAGAGCAGTGTAAGTCAGGATGCTCTGTAGGAAGATAGATGGTTCATTCTTGAGGGGAGTGCTTTTTTTCCAGTCAAGTTCTTCTGCGTGGCTGGGAGTTCTGTTCCGCTGGGCGTTTTGTAGGAGGTAACTGAGTTTCAGTTTTTAAGAGATCTGGTCTGTTAATTGTTTGAAACTAGTTGCAGCCCCTTTGATGTGCTTGTTATTACCCTGGCTTATCTGACAGCTGGCTTTAAGTGGCGTTACATCTATTTCTGTGACTGTACCAAAGATTTTTCTTGTATTTTTTTTGTTATTTTCTTTGACATCGCTGCTCATTTCAGTATGAATTGGCTCTGATTTGAGTAATTTACCATGTCCGTGCCACATCATCACGTTTAAAGCAGAAGCCTGTAAGAAGGCAGGGGTATAAGATAAAGGTCCGGGCTGACCTGTAGTCAGCCTCTTGCCGTCTGACGCACAGCAGTTCTGTGAGCATGCAGCAGATCTGAATCTGCCATTTGCGACAGTTTGCAGAGCTCAGAATGCGCAGCAGACAGCGGGCCCGTAATTCTGGTTGCTTCCTGTTGAACTCACAACAAAGCTGCGCCGGTGGCTGAAAGTAGCAGTGGCTCTTTAAAAATACTAAATCATCGAGCCCTGTGAAATGCAATTGCCATGGCTTCGTTTTTATAACAGCATGCTTGTCTCCTAAAAATTATGCTGTAATGAGGTTTGGTTTATATATTTTGCCCTTTTCCTCATTAAAGTGCTCTCCCTCAGAAGAAGCGCTTTGTGTCGTGAAATACTGCGCGGTTAAGATGAAGGCAGGTTTATAAGGATTTAATGTACTTGGGAGCCAAGGTTTTGCAGCTTTATGGTGAGGGTGTTTGAACAAAGGGCTTTATGGTAAGGCTGTGCTGTATTTTAGGCAGGCTCAGGAGGCGTTTGGTGTGAGCACCCCGTGGCAGCAAGGAGGAGTTGGCAGGGACACGGGGTGGTCCTGGCTGATACAAAGTCTTAGTTTGTAGCTGTTTCAAGCCCTGAATTACTGTATCTCTTGACTCAAAAAAGACGAAGCATTGAGTTATGTTGTGAGTCAGACTCAAGATGGGGTATGGCAGAGCGTGCCCGGGATGGCCGCAGGCTCGCAGCTGGGCAGCACTGAGGCAGAGGTGTGAGTGCTGGCACGTGGCTGTGACGTGTCAGTGGGCTGTGGGGTGTCCGTGGGATCAGGTTTGTGTTTGCAGTAAGTGGCCATAGGCTGGACTTTCCATCTCATTGCCAGTCCCCTGGGCCCTGCAGTCCCAGCATGTGTCATCTCCTATTAGTCCTGATGCAACCAATGACCTTGTTTGTGTGAAAGCATTAATTAAGCACAACATTAGTGTCTAATTTGACTACTTGGAATTCAGGCAGGCTGTAATCAATCACCTGAGCTCTCTTGATTGTTAATATGCCTGGATAAGATAAGATAAAGAGAAGGGATAAAATGCATGCTTGGGCTGAAAGAGCTTGGAAAACTGCTTGTGGGCCTGCCTACTGATGTACCCCCATAGCTGTGGTTGGAAATGGATTTTGTGCTGGAAGGCAACTTCTGAAATTGCAGTGTGGTAAATGAGACCACCAGGGTACAGGGGCACCTCTTAGAAGAAGCTTTGTGGGGGAAGTCGTAACCTCTTCCAATTGTTGGATCCCTTTTGAGCCCCAGCAAGATGGCTTTCGGGATGGCAGGGCTGAGGCACGGGCAGGTAAATGGAAATGGCAGACTGGCATGGCTGGATCCACTGTGTTCAAAACAGTTCTGTCTCTGAAGATGCTATTTCCATTAAATGTCTTGAGTTTTAATGTTGATTTCATTGAAGTTACCCTTGAAAACAGATTTCCTCAGAACCTTTATTTTTTGTGTTTGCTTTGGAACTACTTTAGGAGGCAGAAAAATGAAACTTGTGCTTCAAGCAGTTTTTATGTTTTGGAATTGGCTTTTCTTACTGTATGAATAGTTTTTAAAATATTATTTATTATTTGTATTCCAGTCATGCCTATGCTCCCCAGTTCTGGGCTGAGCCTCCTTTTGCTAACCGCAACGCAGGCCGGGGGGGATCAGTTTCTGCCTGAAAACAGCTTCAGTTCAGCGTTTCTGACGGGGGCTGCATTGATTGCCAGTGCCTATTGAAAAAAAAATAAGAAAGAAAAAAACCTTCTCATTTTACAATATGTTGGCTGCCTTTTTGTTTAAAGAATTATAAATACATCAGCAGATTTTCCACAAAAACACATATGCTTTCTTCCTGATGAGCGTGATGACGCACTGAGAATCCTTGCAAGAGGCCTTGAATCTCCTTCAAGTAGAGGATAATGCTGAGGTTGAAATTGAAATTTTAAGTAACTCTCTTCGTTAAAAAAGGTGCTGGTGGGGCCTTGTTAGCAGCAGAATTGCCATTTTCCAACTAATTTTTTTTTTTTTTTTTTTTTTGCCAGCATGGGAACAAAGAAAGAAAGGAGGAGGCAGAATAAAAGCCTCTGTGAGCGTATGTACAGAGGCTGCAGCTCTCTAAACTGGTAATGGTATCTGGAAAGAGTCCAGGCTGTTGTAAATATGAACTTTTGTCAATATTCCCCAAGCTTCTTTGGACTCTAGGGTGGGCTTTATTAGCTGAAGGTCACACCATTGTGCTGCCTCCCTCTCCTGAGACCTCTGATACCTTCCTGAAAGGACAGCCCATTATCCCCGGGCTTAGCAGCCGGCTTTCTCCTCGGTGGCGCTGAGGCTGATAAGCTTAAGAGCTATATTTCATCCCCCCACCGCTGCTTTCAGGAGACAAACAGTGTTTATCGTTCCTGATTAATTCCAGTTGAACAAAAAAATCAAACAGGAGGCATGTGTGTGTGCACGCGTGCGCGCGGCCACGCCGGGCTGGCGGCTCCTCGGCTGCTGCGCGTGACGTCGTCCGGCCGCGCTCACACCGCTGCTGCCTCTTTGTTTTTCGAGGTGCTGTGTCCAAAGATTGATTGGGTAACTTGAGAGGATCCTGGGCTGCCATCGGTTTGAAGAGAATGGGCTGGAAGGGGGGGATGGGCAGCAGCAGCCTGAGCATCGAGGTTGGAGTTGATTTGTGACAATTAGGCATTAAGGGCTGCGAGAGCAGGACCACCCGCTGGGAACAGGGCTTTCCATCACCTGGGCAAGATGAATGGCCCAGGCAGAGGGAAGGGCAGGGGTTCTGTGCTCTGCTACCTGGAAGGAATCATAAGCACACACCGTATCTGGCTTCTGTATCTCACAGCTCCATTCATCACAGCTAAATCCCGTGACTGGGAATTGTATGCGAGAAGGTTGGAGGAGGGGAACACTAGTTGCTTCTGCTCTTTTGCATTCTCCATTTCTCATTTTGGATCTGGCTTGAAATTTGTCCAGCAGTGTCTTGCTGATTTTTGGGTTAGTGATATTTCAGTAGAAATGTCTTCTGTGCATGGTTCACAGGTTCTTGGAGTCACTTTATTCCTTGTACTGAGAGCTGGAGTGTAGAATGAATAACAATGAATAATGCATGCAGTGAGTGGCATATAATCCCTCTTAACATTGCTAAAGATCTTGAAAATGCCCCAGCAGCCAGTCCCTGGGCTGGAGCCTCACCTTGTGTGCACCTGTGCCACAGCCTTGCTGTGCGAGGCACCTGCCTGCCTGTGCATGAGGTTTTCCAACAGGGAAATGGGAATATTGGCACTGCACGTATCCCTGGTTGTTGGCTGAACATGTCGCTTATGGGCCTTGCAGGTCTTTTATGAAATGCTCTGCATTTGCTTTGTTCTTTCTGTACTTGCTGAGGTTGAGGAGTAGGAGGAGACCACACGTAGCTGAAAGGAGCGTGTTGGTTTTGTGACCAGAGGAACTGGTATGAGCCGGGGGTGCACTGGGCGTCAGCACGGGGCCTATTCCATGCATGTTGCATTCACTCTTTGTCTTACTTGCCCCCATGGGCCATGTTTAAACCACGCTCCTGGTGCTCAGGTTGCAACTAATTTCATTTCCTTCGCCAGAATGGGCAGAGATGGAACAGTATTAAAAATAATTTCACGAAACTATGTTCAGTTCTTTCCAGTGAGAACGATGTTTTGAAGATGGATTTTGCTAATATGGCTCCAGCGCTAGTGTAAACAGGATCTAATGGGAAAGGCTGTAAAATAATAGGGCTATTGGTCATCTTCAGGAAAAAAAGAATTTCCATAAGGCCTTTTTAACCAGAATAGATCAGAAGCTTCGGCTGACCAAGCACAGTCAGAATTTCCATTTCAAAACGTATACAGTAACATGAAATGCGAACATTGGGTCTCTAATGTTGTTTCTTCAGAGGTGAATTGCACGAACCTGTGTGAATGGACAGCGCCTACTTTTGTTTGCTGGGTTGGGTTGTGCTTGTCTTTCTCACAGGAGATGGGATGCAGTCAAGTTTTGTATGACTGCCTCATGAAATGTACTGCAGGCTCCTTAAAGGTAAAGTAGATTTCAGGGCGAAAATGACTTAGAAATCTCAGTGAAAGGTTCTGACACAGTGGCTGTGGCTGTTTATCCAGCTTGGTTAACATGGTGGAAAGGTTTTTATTAGTCCAGTGGTGCTCCATAGTCTGCAGCAGTATTCGTACTCACTTGGACCCCGGGTTTGGTGATAAGTGAAACGTTAATATGTGCTTGGCAGAGCATTCTCTTAATTTCCCTTCAAGTGGAGGGGGTAGCAATGATCTCATCAGACAAGGTGCCTTTGGGCTACTGCCCACCATTAGGTATGTCCTAGAAGAGATTTATTTACTCAGTGTGGAAGGATTATTTCCCTTTCGTTCTCTGAGTCTGGCCTGCAGTAGCTGCGAGCAAAAGAGCTTTCCACCTCCTGTATTGCAGGAAGCATTTTAGCTCTCGTTGAAATATGACGCTCCCTTCCTTTATTAGAATTAAGAACCACTTTCTCATGTGGCAAAGTGATAATAAAGACTGAAATTGGATCTGTAACTTAATGAAAAGAGAGATTTTTTTTTTTAAGAGAAATCATGCATGGTAATACGCCCATTGTTCTCATGCTACGTTCTTTGTATTGCTTAACTCCCCGCGAACAAAGAACCCATAACTGGAATTGTAAAAATAATCCAGGCATTTAAGTCAAAACTCCAAAGGCCCTTGGGAATCTCATGCAAAGGTGTGCCTTTGAAATAGTGATGTATGATTATCCGAGCAGGTTTGAACATTCTGGCCCTGAGGAAATCTGTAGGTCAGGATTCCACACTCGGAGCTGTGTGTGTAGTGCTGGCCATAGAGCAGAGCCCACTTTCAGTCTAAGACAGGAGGAGGTGGTTTTCTAGCTGGTTGTGCTTGTGTATTCTAGTTAGGAGAATTGCTCTTGTTCCCCCGTCTTTGTAACTTAACCAGGCAATCTGGAAACAGTCACTTGTTTGAAATTGAGCAGCGAGTGCCTCCTCAAGAGCTCCTGTTAGTGGTCTAGAACTGAAATTGGTTGGGAAGGTGGTTTTAAGCTGAAGTTCAGCCTCATTTAAATGAAACCATTTGGACAAGAAGATGGAAAATTCTGTTCCATATTGCCATTCAGATTTCTGAGCCCAGCTAGTCTGAAGCACAAGGGAAGTGTTCTCTGAGCAGTACGGAGGTTGCATTGTAAGCTGAAGCAATGTGTGCTTCACCAGTTGCAAAACCAGGTGTTGAAGTCGAGTCACTAGGAGAAGAAGGTACTTAAGTGAACAGTGAGGTAATGAGTTCAGTATTTGGGTGCAGATTCAGCTAAATCTGCTGGAGCATAGAAGTTAACCCTGTTTGAGCAGGAGACTGTGCCAGATGGCCTCTCGTAGTCCCTTTTACATAAGTGGCTCCTTGGTTGTCTGTTAAATGCTTCATGCCTTCCAGAGGATTGGAGCAAACCGCTAAATTGCCTGATCATTTTCAATGTAATGCCTTCTTCCTCCGTTGTGTCCCAGCCCAGAGAGAAGAGAGGACAGGCCGCAGAGTTGTAGCGAATTCCCCTTTGTGCTGTCTTCCAAATTCATGGTGCACTGGCTGGTGACATCATCTGTTGTTTAAGAACTGCTTTTGGCAACTAGTATTGTGAAACCTGGAGTGAGCTCTGTATACGTTGAGGGAGAGAAGAAAAAGGCATTGTAATCCCAAAAAAACGTGATCCAGGGCATGCAGAGGCTCCAAGGAAAATTGGAACACATGGAGTTACCTAATTGCAGCTCTCCATCAAGAGAAAAAGTTTAGGGAAATTTACTGCAGAGGAACCTTTCAGCAGTGATATCCCACAGACTGTTGTCAATCCAAAGTAATACCACAAAGCTCAGTAAACTGTTTCCTAGTGAACTTGTTTGTAACTAATACCAGTAGAACTGAGATCAAAAAGTGGGCTGCGTGCCCCTAGTTACTATCGGTAGTTGGAAGGGGAATTTGGAGAGCTACATCCTCTGTACAACACAAACATTTATTGAGGCTTCTCTGTTGCTCAGGGAATTGCAGAAATATTGCAGTGGCTGGAAGGTTGGCTTTAACTTTTCTGTGTGTAGCTGTAATGGAATGTGCAAAAACTTAAAAATTCCTTGAAGGTGTCTGGAGAGACCCAACCATGGTGTCAGCGGGAATGCACATTTGAAAGCTGCTGAAAAGAGAGAAGTTCTTCAGAATAGTTGGCAAAAAGTAACAGTAACAGCTCAGCATGGACAATTAGAAAATGTTAGAAGTAAATGGTTAATTTTCCCGTACTTTTTCTTGCCCGAATACAGCTTATGGACGCTTAAAAAAATGCTTGGTTGTTCCTCACTGTAGCTGTGTCTTGAGGGCTTTCCTTAATGAGCTGTCTCCTTCTGTCCAGTATGGAAAGAAAAACAAAAGAGTTAGAGACCTTCCTTTGTCCCCATATGATTTTAATCTGATTCATTCATTCTTAATCATCTCGAAGGATTATAAAAACAAAACCTGTTAAATCTTAGTTCTTACTTCTTTTCTTTCTCTCCCAAACATCATTTGTTCTTTTATCGTGTTGCATTTCTTTACCCATGAATCAGCTGCCTTTCTATTTTTTTTTTTCTGCATAACAAAAGTTGGGCAGGAAGGGAGGGGGAGAAGGAGCACAGCTTTCTTTGATTCGCTTGACACACAAGTGTTCCTTGGCCTTTCATACCGAGGAGTGGATTCAGCTCTTGAACAAATTGGACCTACTTGTTTGCTGGCCTAGGCCATCTTGTTATCCAGCCAGCTGTGTTTTGATCTTGGAGGGCCGTTTGAAGATTAAATTGAGACATCTTTTGTTAGTATTAAGTGCAGTAATTAAATCAGCTCAGTGTTATTTAAGTGTGGAAAACGTCGCTTCGCTGGCCCATGGGTGCCTGAAGTTGCCATTAGACAGCTGTGTTGCTTCCAGTACTAACGATGGAGAGATAGGAGAAAAGAGCCAAGAGCTCTCTAAATAATTCCCAGCCCTTTATGGGTGACGCCAAACCCCCCCACACTGCGAAGAGCAAAGTTTGTGAGGAGGAGCCGACAGACTGCGGGTGAGGAGGGGCAGCCAGCGGCCTGTCCTGGGAGGTGACAAGATGGCTTCCTGCAGCATGCCGCGGCCTTCTGCCTCTGCTCTGCGAGCCTGCGGGCACAAAGGAGCCTGAGCTAGCAGGGCAGTGGCAATAAATGAGCAAAGTTGGCCTTTTCCCCCTCTTTCGACGTAGGGGGGGAATCTGCCAGTCAAGTCTAGCATGGCGAGTGTATTTGTTCCCACGGGGGCCATTGTCATGCAGCGTGCTGGTGTGGGCTGGCCTCGGCGGCAGCAGGGAGATGCACACTGTGGCTTCGGCTGGGCCGGTATCGCCCAGAGGTCACCTGGGGCTCAAGGTGAGAGCAGGCTGCACTGAGCGGCACGCAGCTGGCTGCGGAGCAGCAGCTGGAGGTGTGATCGGCACTGGAGCCATGCAGAGGCGCGGGAGGAGAAGGCGAGATCCTCGGTGGGAGAAGCAGTTCTGCAGAGGTCGAGTGTGTTTTAATGCTGGGTTAAGTTGAGAAGCAGTGTTGGTTCATTGCTACTGGCAGCGCTGATCACTTGAGCGTTGCCTTGCTCTTTCATAGCATGCCCTCAAGAAACCCCATCGTAGCTCCTGCGTGCAGCTGAACACAGCATGCTGTGCTCGTGGCTGTGGGCAGCTCTTCCTGCTCCAAGGAGCAGCAGTAGGTTGCCCACGGCACATTTTGGCCAGAGTGGTGCCTGTACTGCTCCACACTGTCTGCTCAGCCTGTGCTCCCAGCTCCATCCCCGGCAATCACCCAGCAACATCTATTTGCATTGCTTTGTGCACTCCTGTGTTTTATAGGGGGGGTGTATTTGCACTTTGCCGGTGTTTTTTAGCTGTGGCAAGGACAGCAGTATGGCAGATGGGTGGGGATGGGAGAATTGGGAGCATGATGAATCTGTTTTTCTTACCTTGTTTAAAATTGCCAGTTAAAATTCAGCAGCCGCACCTCCGATCAGCCTAATGGTGTCTGCCATGTTGCGAATACACAGTCATTAGTTGGTCCAATTCATGCATGCTGAGGTAGGAGGGTGATGTGAATGCAAAGGAGATGGAGAGAATAGGAGCTGGGGGGCGGAGGAAGGAGGGGGAGAAGCTTGGTAATACAGTGACAATGAAACATACGGTAGTCACACTGGAAAACTTTCTCCTTCATTAGCAGGGATCTGTTGAGTTTCTGCTCACATTAGGGTAATTAACACAAGTACAGATTGTTGAACATCTGTGCAGTTTAACTATATGGCCGGTTCCCAGGCTTTAAACAGGGCTGTGAGGAGCCAAATGCAAAGCAGTATGAAAAGCCCACACACTATTCATTTTACTGAAATTAGCATTTCTGGATGAAAGCTGATGTTGCACGTCGGCTATAAATTTTCTCTGGCCCGCTGCCAGGGTGGCTAATGATCTGAGGTTGGTGTTTGTTAATAATTTTAAAAAATCTGTTACTTCTGATATTCTAGTGGGGAAGTTTCTGTTTCGCTCTGCTTTTTTCTTGAAGGCAAAACAAAGCGCATGGCTGTGTTATATCTCATGTGCTTCTGGTCTTTTTTCCGGTGAAAACTCAGGAAGCAGTCGCTGGTTCAGCGCACACTGGGGGTGGTTGGCCTTGTGGAACCACCAAGGCTTTTCTGTATTTCTGGCCAAACCGTGGTTGTAATTTCTGAGCCCTGTAAATGCCAGGGAGGCTCCGCTGGCAGTGCTGTGGAGATGAGCTGTGTGAATATGAGCGGGGTTTTGTCTGACCGGCGGTGGCTGCGTGGGGTTACCGGGATGTGGAAGTGCGGTGGGATTCATGGGAAGCTGTGTGCTACGGGGTCCCTGTGCTGTGCCCGCGGGGTGCTCCCAGCCCCTGCCTGGAGGGCCCTTCAGGCTGCGCCCCAAGTCCACAGCGGGTTTTTGCATCCTTTCCTCCTGCACAGGGAGGGACAGGCCCACTTTGTCTTTAGCGGACAGTGTGTGAAGCGTTCTTGACGTGTTGCCTGGCACTGGTGATTCGTGGTTATGGTTGTGGTTTCTCTGTGTTTCACTTCACACCTTGAAATGTTCCCTGGGAAGATCAGACCTGTGACTCTTAACATGTGACCATTCGCTGTTTTCTCGATCTGATTCCCCTTTTGACTTTTTTTCTGACCATCTTTTGGTGCCCTGCAGTGTCCCTGGTTGTGTGTCTGCTTCGGTATCCCGGCTGTGCCTGTAGTCACGCCTTTAAACAATACATGAAGAAAGTGCTTTTTTGTTTGCTTTTTTAGACAGTTAAGTGAAACAAATTAGCACCATACTAAAAACCTTCCCTGGAAGTGACTGCATTTGAACCAAAGCATGAAGGGCATGCCAGGAGGATGGAAGAGGGCCATACGTGGGGGTTTTGAGAAAGCTCTGCCTGGTACACCAAGGGGCAGTGTGAAGAATTGTTCAGATAGATAACAGTGTTATCATGCTGAGAACAGTTGGGTTTACTTCTCTGGACGTGGTGTGACAGTCAGTTCTGCTTAAGTATTGGCAGAATTGTGCCACTTGAAGGTGATGAGGATGTTCCCCAAGGCTAACGTTGATGCCTCCTGGATTTGTACCTGTATATCTCTATTGGGATTTTGTTTCCACTGTAGGGAAACCCAGCTCCATCCAACAAAGACAGTCGTGCTCAGGGAGGAAAAAAAAAAAACAGCATTCCCATTAAAACAGAGAAGCCTGGATTGTTCTCACTAACTACTAGGCAGAAACCAGAGTCGCCTATTTGGGTACGTGAGACTGACCATGAAATTAAAGGTCTCCTGTATCTACAGATACGCTGCCAAAAGGAAACAATTTTTTCCTTATTAATACCCCCCTTTGCAGCAGCTTCTTTCCTGACCCTGGAAATGATCCAGTACAACTTACTTCCTAGGAATATTTCCCACAGACTGGTGTTAGAATGCTTATTTGGTTCCTGAAGAGCTGAGCAGTGGCAGCACATCCTGGGAAGGAGATGTGAGCGCTGTGTGGGCTGCGGGACTGCGGCTGCTGGAGGAGAGCTGCCGGCCATCGCTCCTGAGGTCACGTCTGAGGCTATGAATACTCATTTCTCTTGCAATCAGACTAATAGCAAAAATATTTCTAGTGGCTTCTTCCAGCACACCAGCAGTGTATCCCTCACTGGCTGAAAGGCTGCAGAGCATGCACTGAGAAGCTGCAATTTGAGCACAGCATTTTGAAGCGCTCCCACAGTTTCCTTTGAGGTTTCGTTTCACTTCTCACAAGACTGACTTCTGATGAGCGGCAGCTCTTCTTGTTCTCCTAAGGAATGACTCTGAGCGGCTAACTTCATTTATATAAGTACTAAAGAAAGCTCAGAGAGCTTCAGGCTGTTCCTCCAGGTAGGCTTTTTATCCTCAACCACCTCAGACCTTCAGCAGACCCAAAATTACGTGTCTCGCCATTGCAAGTGTGTGGTTGGAACTACACCCATGGAAGGGATGGGAGCGCTGAAGCAGGTTTGAAATGATGATGAAGCACCTTCATTCCCAAAAGGCATTTGGATAGTGACATGTACGTTGACAAGAAGGAGAGGCTCCAGCGGGGATTGCTGTGCGCATAGATGGCCACGGGAGCGCCCGGCAGCCCATCTGCATTCTGCCAGGGAGCTGCCACCGAGCAGTTTGTGCGCTAGCCTGCTCCAGCCTTGAATTATGCATGACCAATTTATCATGCCCCCAGCTGAAAAACTAATTGTGTCCCTGGGATATATTTACTAGAAATTGTAGTTTGCTGTGCTGGGGTCCCCAGAGTGTCCAGCAGAGCATATGGCTGGGAAGTGGGAGTGTGTTTGGAGCAGGGCTCCTGGCTCTAACCGAGCCAAAGCGCCAGGGATAGATTTTTCTCTTCGATTGCCTTTCTGAGGGCTTCCCCCCTCCCTCCTATTTTTCTTAACGCTGCATTACACTTAATCGGGCTGCAGGAGCCCTTCCAATAGTCTCCAGTATTAAAAATGTGCCTCAAAAAAAGGCAATGTATTCAGGAAATGCCAGCCTGGCTGGGAGGAAGGGGGTTGGTTTTTTGTGTGTGGTTTCGCCTTTTTTTCCCCTTCCTTTTTTTTTTTTTTTTTTTTTTTTTTTATAAGCACAGTGTGGCTTCATGTAATGTCTCCAATTACTGTGAAAGTCCCCTCCCTCTCCAGGTCTAGAGTGATGAGATTCTTTAATTACTGTCATTTGAATGAGAGGCTGGGGAGGAGAGGATTTCTTTCCCTCATACAGAGCCCGTGGGGTGGGCTTAAGCTTGCAAATGTTATTACCACCAGGTCTGGCAAAGGAGCTTGGGATGCCCCCAAACAGAATTTTTCAGAGAGAAAATGTCAGCTGTCAAATCCGCATCTGGCTGCGAACCGTCCGTAACGTGGAGCTGAGCCATAAAGATCATGGGCGGGAGCGAGGCTGGGAGGGGAAGGAGGCAATTCCCTGACAAATGGATCGCCGCGTTCAGCCTGTCCTCCCCCACTTGTCACGGGAGGAGGATGTCAAGGAGTTAGTCACAGTGAAGGAGTCAACGGTAGCACGACTTCCATGGCAGAGGAGCCTTCAAATTTTTGGCTTCCTTGCTGGTCCCCTCCCTGTCCGGCCCCACACAGCCCCCACAGCGTCTCACGGGGCCGTGCCAGCTTCCGTCCCCATCCCTTCACTGCCAGCAGAGAGGGGAGGTCAGTCTGGAGGGGGTGGGCAGCCACAGGCACGAGGGGTCACGGCTCTCTGGAGCCTTCCTGCTGCCGTGGAGACACGGGCTGCGCTCTCGCTGCCTTAATGGGATTCAGCACGTGTCCTCTTGGGGGGAGCTGCGGGGAGTTAATTGGGCTGGAAGAAAGATGCTGGCAGAGGTCAATTCAAGATGTATGAAGTAGTTTGTGGAAACTATTTGCAGCAAGTGCGCGCATGGGAAGTTGAAAGAAGGGAAGGTGGTTTTATTTGGCATTGTTTCTGAATGTCACAGATCTGGATCAGCTCTTAAACATTCAGAAGCTCTCTGCAGCTTCCTTCTTTATAGTTCCCCAAATTTGTATTCAGCATGTTTCCCAAAAAGATCTGGTGAAAAGATTTTGCTCAGGTAAATACATGTCTTGCAGCGGAAGTGGAGCAGCTCTGCTGTGTTATGATGCCATGCTCCTTTATGCTGAAATACATAACGCAGCCAACATGTGACAGTAGATTTGAACCTTGTGAAATCATACCAGAGTTCAGGGTATAAGCATTTCTTCCCCTGGATGCAGCTGGCAGAGCTAGGCAGGGCTGCAGAGTTCTGGCTGGTACAGACTAGCAAATTGGGGCAACCTGTGTGGTGTGTCCTCAGAGGTTTGTCGTGAGAAGGCCTAGAGCTGAGTTACCTGTGTGAAAGCATCGCTCCTGCCTCTCTGTTCTGTAGTGATGACACGGCCTTGGGTACATGCAGCAGGAAGGAGCAGCAGCATAACAAAGCTACTGCATAATAAGCATTGATTATTTTCATCACCGTTGAAAAGCCCTACAAGAAGGAGGGAGACAACCGCAGACTTTGTGGGAAGCCTCCCACTGTGCCGCCGCGTTGGGAAAATGTCATGCTGGGCACCGGCTGCAGTCCTGTTCTTTGCAAACAAGCGGCCCTGTGACTTGGGGAGGAGCTCTGGTGTAAAGAACCCTGGTGAATGGGGGATGTCTGGAGCTGCCTTGTGTTTGTGAGGCCCCACCACGTAGGGCTGCTTTGCTCCTGTAGGGCAGTTGTATCCCACCTCCCAAGGACAGAGGTGTGGCCATGGAGCCTGCAGTTCTGAGTGGCTCTGTGCCGAGCTGGTGGGGATTCTGAGGCTACACAGTGTGCTGCAATTGCTTTTTGTGGAGGGTGGTGTATGAAATCGTGGTGCTTTTGAGCAGTGGGGAGAACAAAAGAAAGGCAGAACGGGGCATGGTGGAGAATGCTCTCGTGCAGCAGCAGTCGTACCTAAGGAGAGGCTGGGGTGGGAGACAGAGCGTGGATCACAGCATCTTTTGTGACAGTGGTTTTAGCTGTAGTGACTCAGTGTCTGAATACTTCTGCCCTTTCATTATTCAGAATGAAGCCCATTAGGGAGTCCAGGTTGCACTCTTACACTGGTGGTTCTTATTAGCATGTTAATGATCTTCCTAGGTTTTAAGTGTTTACCAACGTGAGTTCTCACATAACTCAAGTTCAGGGCAGCCATCCTTGGCGGGGTGTCCTGATTTCTGCTGTGGGTATCTCCTGTGTTCTGTGCTCTTACAGTCCCTGTTAACCTGGTGCTAGGAAAGGAGAGGAGTGACGCTGGGATTGTTGCCGTAAGGGAGCCACTCATCCCTCAGCCTGCCTCCTCTGCTCTTTCCACAGAAGCTTGTCTGTCTGGCGATTGACAGCCTCTGAAAGGCTCCACCAGTTTTTCTTCCTCCTTATTATTCAAGCCCTTTTGCCTTTGCTGCTTTCTTTTCAGTCTGTTGCTGCGCTGTGCAGGTTGCCTGAGCTGTTTGGTTTTCTGCTCCTTGCTTTGCTGCAAGGCCAAGGTGGGACGGGAGGGGGTCAGGCATGGAGGTGCTGACAAACAAGCCCCAGCAACAGCCAGAAGATGAAAATAAGGGGGTGGAATTGGAGTGGAACAGAAGCCAGCACCTGCTTTGTGAGGATCTGTGTGACACAAGCGGGCTTCCCCTCACTCTCTTGGCTTTTTCTTGCCCAAAAATCCCATCCTCCGTTCTTCTTTCTGCTCTCTCCCCTGCAGCTGGGTTACAATTCAGTGTCAGTATTCCTGTACTTAAAGTTATGTAAATAGTTAAAGAAAGGCAAGTTCTGATCAGCAAAGAGAGAGAGGGTTTGGATGCCTTCTTAAATAGGGTATTTTTTTTAATTTCTGCTTGAGAGTTCAGAGGAATCATACTAACATTGGCCGCAACTTCAGCCTGACTCTTGCTACCGCCGCTTCAGATCAGTGTGAGTGCAGTCAGCTGAAAGACCCCTCTGGCTTAGGGATTGTTTTAGGGGGCTGAGCCCCATGTCCCCACCACTCTTTGTCTGAGTGCAAGGGCATTCCTTCTCACGAGGAACGTGGGGAAAAGGGAAGGGCACATCCTCTCTGATGGGAAGACCATCGCTGGAGCCTTGTGCCTGTGCGTGGGGACACCACAGCCCTCACTGAGGAGCTGTGAAGGAATCCGGGGGGGGGTGCAGCAGAACAACCCTCACTGCTGTAAGAAATCCCGAAAACGTCCATCAGAAATGCTGTGAGTACTGCGAGGCTGCTGGAAGCGTTCCAGCACCGGAGTCTTTGTCTCCATCCATCACAGGCACTGCAATCTTTGTGCCCCCAGCTTCAAACAAGGGCTTCACGCTGTCCTTGCAATCTGCCTTTATGCAGCGGAGTGTGGAGGCTTCTAATTACGAGGCCGAGCGGCGCGGCGGGTGGGGAGGCGTGCTGAGCCCCACAGCCGCGTACCTGATTATCCGTTGCTGAGGTCGTTAGAAGGGTTACTCCTGAGTTTAAGCCTGCTCCGCAAGACCCCTAATTATATGCTGCTCTGCAAGTTGCATTAAAAAGAAATTGTTGAAAAGACAAAGGACAGAATAACATTTCCTCCCTCGTCTTCCCCTGTCTCCCCCCGCGCCACGCACAGACACGCACTCCCCCACCTCTCCCCGCTGGGCCTAGAGCTACTTTTCACGCTTGAGTTGGTGCGAGCTCTGATAAAGCCATTGAAAGATGCAGCGGGGAGACAGAGCTCTCCCAGGGACGGAGGGAAGCAGAAGAGGAAGCCGAAGTGAAATGACCCCCTCCCAGGTAGATAGAGCCAGGCGCTGCTTGCTGAAGGAGCTGTCCCACCGAGCAGAATTAGAGAAGAGATTAACCATCCTTTATTGTTTTGTTTCACTTCCTAGGGAGCGATGTAATGTAGTTTCTTCCATCGTGGAAAACCCGCTTCAGCTGGAGCTCCGGGAAGCCTGAATCGCTGTAGATAACGCATTCAAAGTGCAGTATCCCTTGCACATGCTGCCAGTTCTCATTTTAATCTCCCCAGACATCAAAAAAATTAAAATGTAAAATTCTAAGCAGTGCAGTTGAGTGACGCGGGAGCTGCGCTCGCTGCAGTGCCATTTCCAAATCTGGGACATGCACACATGTGTCCATCCCTGTCAGAGATAACAGCTCTGTGTGTGCTCTCCGTGAGCCCGGGAAGTGTACCTCTCACAGAGATAGGGAATTGAATGGGTTCTTCATTACCGCATGTCTGGACTGCTAATGAAACTAAACCCACGTCGATAGCACTGAATATTTCCAGCGCTTCTCGGGGTGATGGTAACGTTTTCAATTTGCAGTGCAGGTTATTACAGGGGTGTCCGTGGTACCAAGGGTAACGTTTTTCAGGATTGTTATTTTGAGAGTGTTTTTTCTCTATGATTTGCATTACAGTGATACCTGAAAGCCTGAGCGGCTGACCGGGATTTCAGTGCTCTGGGGAATAGATTCTCTGCTGCAGAAGGGGATTTTTGAGATGTGGCTGTGGGGCTTTTTTCATTGTTTTTGTAGCTGCAGAGAAATTTATGTTGAAACAGGAGTTTCAAAGCCAAAATATCAAAGTTTGAGTCACTTCTGTGCTGGGGAAGCTTGCAGACTCGGCCGTGTTGTACTCTTCTGGAGCCTGAAAACGTTAATCTTTGCCCAGCCTCTAGAACACCTCAGTTGCAGTGTGCCATTGTATGCCCCCTGTGTCTTGGTTTCCTTCCATGCCTTTTTGCTCTTGCCTTTACCAGGGTCTCATGTTGGCTTTCCTGGTTTTGCTCCGCAGTATTTCCCTACTTCTGTTTAAATAACAGGAGCAGTGATCTCAGCTTTCTGTATACGTGGTGTGTCGGTTTCTTCAACCCAAGTCCCCAGAGCCTGCACACTGAGTCATTTTTCTGCTGGCACAGGCTCGAGCGGTGGCATTACTCAGATGGCAGAGTCCTGAGGCCTCAGCACATGTTGCTGAACAGTCTCCAGAGCCACTGTCTTGCTCATTTTATCAGCTTGGAAAGAAAAGAACTTGAAATCCAGAAGTAGCAAAGATCAAAGCAGATCTCATTATGGCACTCACAAACCCCTGGACTTGTACAAGCCCACGAAGCAGCCAGCACATTCAGCCAGAGCGTGCTTAGCAGGAGGTTTGGATGCTGTAACCCTTTCCGTTAAGTCAGTAAATGCAGGACATGAGCGGGTGCTTCCTCTGCAACTCCAGCCCACCTTGAAGGGGGGTGAGGGAATGCACTGCTCACAGCTGGTGGGTCACACACCCCATCTGTGCTCATGGGTTACCTTAGAGTTACAGCAAGATCTTCCAGCTGTAGCCCAGGTAGGCCTGAAATATCCATCACAATGCAGTACCAGTGGAAAAAGTGTGCCCGGAGTTAGCTGAAGCAATGATAAAGCCATGCCCAGGAGGTGGGCAGCAGGGTGCTGCAGGCTGGTGACCTCACATGCAGAAGGATGTGCTGCCATGCGTCATGGCACCGACTCCACCCTAGACAGCTTCATCTCAGTGCAGATTAACTTAATGCTTTACAATGGCTCCTGCAGTTTTATGTTAGGATGTGTTCGTGGCAGTGGTCCATATCTGCTTCAGTTCACGGCGTGGCAAAGTCTGCTGCGGCTGCCCTGTCTGTGCACAGGGCAGGGTGCAGGGCAGGAGGCACTGCTGCTGCTTGTCTCAGTGGAAGTGGGGCCTCTTTGCTGCCACTTCCTGAGGAGGTTTGGATTTTCTTATTTGAAAAATCTTCTCCACTCTTCTAATGCTAAAGAAAATCTTGTGGTGGAAGAAAGATCAAGTGGAAGAATGTGGCTTTTCTTTAACTCGGGCCATGTGCTTTATGGAGAGGGAAAGTGTGAAGTCATAAGGTCAGCCAGCGTGACTCAGAGTCAAAAGGTCACGAGACGAAGGGGAGGGGGGAAAAAAGAGTTCCTGATGTGTGCCTTGCAGGTATGGGAGCTCTGTGGCCACGCAACTCCCACAGCCTCAGCACTGTGAGCAGTACTGTGTGCGGGAGGTTTCCTTCTCAAACAGTTCTTCATGTTGCTGCCCCAGTGCAGCCATGCCATCCGTTTGGCTGCTGTTGGGCTTTACACTACTGACTTTAACCATCGTGTTGGCAGCCTCTGCTCTGAGCCTTATCCTGGCTAGCACTGTATCACGGCTGTGGCTGGTAGGTGAGTTGTGCAGAGGGCTGGTGTGGGTTGGTTCAGCACAGAGTAGTGCCAAATGCAATTGTTTGCCACTGGCATCCTACGGCAGACCCCTGCAAATGGAGCAGCGTTCAATCTGAACCTTGCAAAGATGTCTGAAAGCCAGCAGAGCGGGAGGCTGGAAGATTAACTCTGCACGAGGATGCTTTGGAGAGCAGAGAGCCACAATAGCAGTTCCAGTGCCAGCTTTGTCCCAGCTGCCAGAAGGGACTGTGTCAGGGGAGTCCTTCACCATGGCGCTGGTCCCCCAGCTGCTGGAACAATGGTCGACACCACTGGCAGTCAGCGTGATTAAAGCAGCCTTCAGGCTGCTTCACTGTGCACGGGCAGTTATCCAGGTCTGCGGATGGGCTCAGCCTGGGAGGATGGAAAAGGAAGTTTGCCATATTGTTCCCTTCCACACCATGTCTCTTGTCTGCCTGCATCTCAGGGTCAGGGCGGGTTGTACTTGATCTGTGGTCCCCCCGGGTTGCAGTCCGTGAAACATGCCAGTATCTCTGGGTATTGATTATTTTTTTTTCTTTCTGCATCAAGGAGTCTTTTAATTGACCTGGTTACCTAATGTATTACCTGCTTAGCTGCAAGAAAGAGTAGTACAAACTGAGAGCAGTGTTAAAACTGGAGCCCCTTTCCTTTCTCATAAACTGTTAGATCCCACTGACAAGCTGAAAGTGATGTGATTGCTGATTCACGTCAGGAACCAAAGATGGCTTGTTCATTCTCTGGTTCCTTCCATGGGCCAGGTACAGCCTTCATTTTATTTCTGTTTCCTAAAAGAGGAATTAGGAGTTATCCTTGTTGAAATGGATTTTCATCCCAATGGGAATGGCCCTCTCTTGCTTTCCTCTGTTTTCTTTATGTGAGTATGTAAATATATGTAAATGTATACAGGGGCTTGGATTTACCCTCTTCATCTCCCCCTCCCATGTATAATGTATGTGTTAAACACGTAATCATTAATCAACTTTGTGGGGAGTGGAGACAAGAAGGGCTCTTTGATGATAGATGTATACTTGTGACTGTGCTTGTATGTGTGTTTATTAGGCAGCACAGTGCTATCAAAAGAAACTCCAGGTCCCTGAGGATAAGAGACAACGTAGGGAACAAATGAGGAGAAAAAAAAAATCCAACCCCTCTTACTGTAAAACCCTCTGTCTTCCACCATCTGTCTCCTTCTTTGGAGTGAAATAAATTGTGGAGAGATCTCTGAACGATGTTCTTACTTGGAATGCACTGAAACATAAACAGAGAGCAGAAGCAAAGTTATGGTTAGCATTGCCTCGGTTGGGTGGGAATACGGAGGCAGGGTGACATTATTTTTGTCTGTGTATGCTGGAAGTGGTTTAGACCACAAAAGCCTTCAGGTTATCCTGCACAAGCACAGCAGCCTGAAAGCTTGAATTGGACAGGGGAAACCGGCCATTTCCCCAGTTGTGTTAAGAGGCAGCTCGGTCGGTCGTGTGCATGTGCTCTTCCACAGAATGATGTTGTCCGCAGTGTTGAAGTCATAATGGGCGTGGGGGAGGGTGGTAAAAATACAAATGATTTGGGATACCCTAAATTATTTGTTGCTCTTCTTACTCAGCTTGTACACTTGCAAGTTCCTATTTTGAGAAATACCTATTATAGTATGTATCTTAAATGAGCTTTGAAAGTGGCTTTGGCTCATCGTACAGAACTGCCATACCTTTAGCTTTGTATTCTTGCGGAGCCAGGCGGGAGGTGCTGAGGTTGGATTGCAAATACCAAGTGTGTAGGAAACAGCAGCCCGGCTCCATCGGCCATCTGCTGCAGGTCCCACCGTCAGCCGCAGCCAGGGGAGCGGGGGAAGGAGCTGCAAGTGCTGGTGGGGAGCAGGCAGCGAGGCTGGGAGGCAAATGGGAAAAGAAAATTCTGTTTTCTGCAGTCTGCCTGATGCAGAGAAGCAGATGGGTTGACTGCAACATGGCAGAATCATCGAGGTGTATCTACTGCTGTTGATGAAAGCTAAAACGGGTTTTGATTTTTAGCTAGTGCTGTCTGCGGTTACAGACAGAGCTGTCGAGGGATGGAGAGTACTGCTTTGCAAATTAGTCATTCTGTGTATTTGTAGTCACTCTCCTTTTTGGAATTAGGATCTGTGAATCTGCCAAGGTATTGTGCTGGGCCTCTTGAGAAGGTCTGCCTCAGGTCCACTAGAATAAAATAAAAATTTCAAAACATCAGGGTACAACCAACAGCAGGTAGCACATTTGTGTTACACTAATCTAGGCTGTCTGTGTGATAAGTTAGCAGCTTCATCCACTGTGCTTATTTTCTATTTCTTTCCTCCCCTTGATTGCCAGAGTCAGCACTTCAGTTTGTTTCACAGCTGAGCTGAAAGCCGCAGCAATTCAGGCCCTCCTCAGAATTTTCCTAAGCTGTTGAGTATTAGGTTCTACGTTTTTAGTTGTGGAGGCCTTTCCACTGTTTTATTTTTCACAGAAGAAATAAACAAGATGTTGGTTTCGGGGAGTGCGTCGGCTACAGCGAGATCAAGCACGTCTGTAGAGCCGAGCGTTTGATCAAGTGCTTTTCGGGACACACTTTCTAGAAAATTGATGTCCCTTTTAGTGCTCTTGCTAAGCTAATCAGAAGATGCCAGGGTCTGATCAGAGCCTTTTGTGCATTTTCAAGATAGTGTCTCTGGAGGATCATTATACACATCCCTCTGCTGCAGCGAGTACAAGAAGATTGTCACCAGGAAGGTGTTAGTCACTGTGTATTAACATGCAGGATTATTATGCCTTTTTGCACTGTAGGCTTTTCATCTCCTTACTGAGCAGGCACAGTCACATCTGTGCTTAAATCACAAAGCCTCCTTGTAATACCACATTTGTGCTTCTGGTTCAAGCCATAAGCTGCAGTGAAGTGAGTTGTTAGCTGCTGCGTGGCTTTGGGTGAGAGGTTTGGGAGAGGCACCGGCTTTGGCCCTTTGCACCAAGAGGGTCTGGGAGAGGTTGGCCAGGACCAGGCTTCAGGAGCTCAGCACTTGGCTTCTGAAGGCTGGTAGTCTGGGGAGTTGAAGGGCTGACAGCTGAGCAGAGCTGTTGCTTTCTTGGCAGAGGAGCACATAGCCAAAGAAAGGTCAAGTATGGCATCTCCTGTTCCTTACCTCCAGAGCAAAAATGGTGGCTGGACATGTGCACCAGTGATGTTCCCCATTTTCTGACTGGGTCGTCTTCTTCTGCCCAGGGCCACCTTGGCTCTTTGGCAAGCCACATGCACGAGCTGTGTGAAAGCTTTGCATTTTCCTGAGCACCACAAGCAATAGCCATAGCCTCTAAAAAATGATTGCCTCATATCTGCATGCAGGGGAAGGGCAAAGCTGGTTCAGTGGGGCTTCGCTGAATCATAGGTGCACATGCTAATGCAGAACCTCAGGCAGACATACACCATTCACTGCAAGCAAGCAAAACTTTACTTGCAAAGTCACATTAGCACACCGGGAGAAGAAACCTAGCAATTGCCATGCAATTATGCTGTTTTGCAACAGCTGCTTTTAGTTGGCCTGACCTGCTGGAGTACAGCACCTTCCAGGTATGAGGTGTGCATCTGGAGTTCAGCCTTCTTGAGACTCTTCAGGCTCCAAACCCAGTAACTTCTAGCGCACAGAACCACGCTTTTGTTGAAAAGGGTTGGTTACCGGTAGAAGTCAACAACTGGCAGAAGTTGCTTATGGTTTGTGCATGAGGAAGTGGCCTGCTTTTGTGGTCCGCAGTTGGCACGATATATGTTTGACTGCTTTAATGCTTTTGCATCCCCACCCAGATAGTCACTGTGAGCACAGTACAAAAGAAAGAAATTTGGAAGAGCAGCGTGGGTGTAGCTGATCACATTCACCCCATTAGCTTCAGCTGTCTTGTAGAGTTCCTGCACCCAGAGCACTAAGAAGGCAGAGGTTTTTGAAATAAAACTAGCTGTTCTCTATTTCAGATCAGTTCTTGTTTGTACAGATGGTTTCTCAACTGGAGTTGCCAGTCACATCATCAGCAAGGGCTTTGAATAACTTTTTTTGTTCATTTGAGTTTGGGGAATTTTTTGTTTTGTCTCTCCAATTGTATTTATGAAAGAAAAATTGCAAAAGAAGAGAGCCAAAGGAAAGTGAAGAGGCATTGTAGAAGCAGGAAAAGGTTATAGCAGGGATGCATAATGTATTGAAAGTGAAAGACCGATCCAGTGTATTGTGGCTTTTCTCAAGAACGTGAATGTACAGTCTAACAGAAGAAGGGAAAAAGAAGGGCTGACACTTTGTGGGGTTCTGACAAAAGAACCGAGGTTCTTTTCCCGTTACATCAAGCAGTCCATGGAAATTAAATTGTCCTCTGAATGCAGGGGGGAGTTCCTGTCCCAAATGGATCACAGCAGGATGGCCACTGTAAAGAATTCTTCCCTTCTACTACCTTGCTCCATGGGGCATTTGCTTGAAGAGCACAATTAGGAAATGTATCTGGCAGTAAAAATGCTAGATCTCAACTGTACTTCGGTCTGCTGGGGCTGACAGGAAAAAGACTGAGACAAACAGCATCAAAGCTTACTTCCCATGAGCTTTCCCTCTCACTTTCTTCACGTACTTTGGCTTATTCACACACAAACGTTCTGTAAAGGAGGAAGTTATTTAAATCCCATGGAAGGACTTTGATTTAAGAGCAAACTTGAAAAAGAGGGATGAAGACCTGGCCAATGAAGTCAGGAAAGATCTCTGTGCTTTGGATGGGGGGCACAAAGAGGCTAGGCAGAGCTGCTGGCCCCGGGTTTGCGGCATGGCTGGTAGTGCCACCGCCGATTCCTCAAGGAGCTGAGGTGGAACGGGAAGGTTGTTGTTGGCTGGGTCAGCCTTGGGTTGGAAAGGGCAGCGAGATGCAGGAACTGAGAATCTTTTAGGTTTCTGGAGACAAGGATGAGAAGGTTGTTTGTGAGAGCAACTGGAATGGGGCATGGAAAAATCCAGGAAGCCTGTTTTACCCACAGGGTGAAGCTCTCTTTGGTTTGGACCGCATCCAGTGGCACAGAGCAGCAGAAACTTTGGAGTTCGTGCATCTGCTGCTTGGCCAGCCCTCACTAGAGACTGTCAGAGCAAATGGAGCTGCCTGTTCTGGAACCATTTTAGCTAGAATCAGCTCCCAGAAGACTGCTGTTAATAACTCATGTCTCACCAGCCCTCTCCTCCTTCGCTCCACTCCCTGCAGTCTGGGCCGGGAGGCTCAGGAATGTGGGCTCTCTCGGGTAGGCCGGGAGCGAGGCAGCACGCTCTTGCTGAGGTCATCTGCTAAAGCGATTGCCACAATTCAAAGCACAGCCGTGTTTGAACACTGGGCTGACTTCTCTGCCTCTCTTAATGCTTTAAGCAGGGCTATGCATTCAGCAGTTATTTGTATAAGCGTTCTCCAGGCGTTTGAAAAAGACTTCTGTTTTCCAGAGGAGAGGAGGAAAGAGGTGGGAAGGGACTTCATGGGGTGGAATAGGGGCAAGCGATAGGGGAGCAGCCAAAAAGTGTTTCATCTGAGCTGGTGTGTGGGTCTGTAGGCTCCCCACACCTGGTATTAAATCAGGAAAAAGCCTTCCACCTTCTGTTGCTGGGAGTTATGCTCTTTAGAGCCTAGTTCGACAGTTGTTATTGCAATTTTGTGGTGCTCTTTTGATTTACAGCTGTTTTTACGACCATTGAGACAGCCACAAATCGAGGAAATCTCATAAAACAGAGAGTAAACGTCTCCTTCACAACCCAGGCAGAGTTTTGGCATCCGTGCTTATTCCATAGAGCAGGATGTGTAAACAATATTGTGTCCCCTGAGTGGCTGATATCAGTACAGTTAAGTGGTAACAGCTTGAAAAATGCATTTCTCTTATATTAGCGGTAAAACTCGAAATGGGCCCCCAGGCTAAAGTAAATTGGTGACATTTTGCAGCAGAAAGGGGAAAAAAAAAAATCAGGACAGGAATTGGAAATGTAGAGCCCCAGCTTTGAAAGCAGTGGGACTGAAGCCAAAGTTGGATTTATCTGCGTTATTGCAGTACGGAAATAAATGGATCCACCACACTTGTTGCAAAGCATATCTAATTGGAGAAGACAGATTATATGTCGGTTGCAAAGGGCAGGCTGGCCCCTCCACTGCCTTCTTACCCAGCAGAGGAGGTCAGTTAATGCTGTATTTAATCAAAACACAATGATGAGAGCTGCTTTCTTGGCTTAGTGCGTGATGTGGGAGAAGTGTGGGCTAGCAGTGAGCCCAGGCTGGCGGATGGGCAATGCAGCAGCGGTCAGCGGGACCCTGAGGCTGGAAGCCTTCTCCCAGGCACTCCGGGTTGCCAGATGCTTTTCGGACGTGAGCCATTGTGTTCTTTCCATACCGTTTCCCTCACAGCCTCCGTACCTGGGGAACTTTATACGCTGCCCCGGCTCCTTTTCTTTGGAGCTCCTCATCCCCTCTGTCAGGTCCTTAAACGCTGCAGCCTTCTGGTGAGGGTGAGGCTGTCTGTGCGTGGGCATGGAGCCGTGAGCAGCCATCAGGACAGCAAAAACGGTTTTCCCTAAGAGGCAGAAACATAAGACGTGAAGATTGATGGGCAGAGTCATTAATGAAGTTATCGAGTCAGTCTGATAAGCGCCTGAGAGACTGGTTTCACCACGTTTTGAGATTACCACATTCATGTTGTTTACCTGATGAATATTTGATGTTTCCTTCGTGTATAGAGTTGCTGTTAGCTGGTTGTGGTGCCGAGAGGTGTTGTTGCCATTAGCCTGATTACCCGTGGGTCAGCTGCTCATACCACGCAGTGGTCTGGCCCAGTTCAAACTAATCCAGGTTTCTGTTTGAGGAGGCGAGCTGTGAGAAGACCTTCCAGAGCAGTGTTCTTCACGGAGTCCGTCAGAGCAAGGTTTTAAATAACCAAGCTGATGTTCCTTTCCTGGGCTAACGTTCAGAATGTACTTGCCCATTTCAGATTAACTTAATGGCTGATGTTGAACCCTGGGCAGCTGGTTGGAAGGGTTGGATGCTGATCGTCACATCCAACCCCTGCTCTGTTAGGTTCCCAGCACTGGGTTGTGCAGGACGGCATCCGGTCAGGTTCTGAATATTTCAAGGGGACACCCCACCACCTCCCTGGCAGCCTGTTCCAGTGCTGTGCCACCCTCAAAGTAAAGAAGTTTTTCATCCTGTTCACGTGGAACTTGCTGTGTTCCAGTTTGTGCCCATTGGCCCTTGTTCTGTCACGGGGCACCACCAAGGAGAGCCTGGCCGCATCCACCTATCACCTGCCCTTCAGATAAGCATTGATAAGATCCCCTCTCAGCCTTCTGTTCTCCAGGCTGAGCAGTCCCAGGGCTCTCAGCCTTTGCTCGTACAGGAGATGCTCCAGGCCCCAGCCATCTTTGTGGCCCTTTGCTGGACTCTCTCTAGAAGTTCCCTGTATTTCTTGAACTGAGGAGCCCAGAAGTGGTTCATGGACCCAAAGACCTCCAGGTGGCTCAGGAAATAATTTCCTCATTTTGAATTTTTTACTAGCGTGTCAATAGGAGGGACTGGGAAGGAGGTGATTGCAGTATTTCTTCATGGCTGTAATGCTTTGCTTAAATTTTTACCTTCTGGAGTCGTATTGCTCCATGGGAGTCCCAGTTTACATTTATTGCATTTTTTTTAGAAAAATTCACCTGTCTTGGTTGCAAGGACCAAACTTGACAAGTTAAAAACACGAAATGAATGTTGACAAACGTAGATGGATGTCCTGCTTGGTTTCCTTTAAAGGTGTACTAAGTTTTTCAATATTTTTAAAGTGAGTTCCCTTGGTCTTGATAATTACTTTGCAGTGTTGTGGCGCAGACACGATGCTGGGGGACCGCAGCAAGCGCTCGCACTGAAGCCAAGGAAGAGCGGTCCCCAATGCACAGCCCGCTATAATAGGCACATCTCCTCAATCACTGCACAGTTACAATGGATCAAGTGCTTGGAGGATGCAGGGCCAGTGCTGCCCCTGTGTGATACACACAGTGGAAATGTTCACGTTGTAATTGGAATCCCTCCTATACGTCATTCTGGTGGGGTTGAAAATTCCTCCCAAAATATCCAAGCGAGGCTGCTGGGCTCAGACAAGCTCTCGTGTGCTTTCCCCTGGGTTTGCTTTCCTCAGGAACCCACCCTGCATGCTGCCCCTTCGGGCAGAGCCGGGGATGACGCGCTCACTGTCCATACCGAGCCATGTTCTGCGAGGAAGGGCAGCCCACTGCAGAAGCCCCATCACCCTCCCCCTGGCTTGCACAGCTGTGGAAGGAGTGGACCTGCGAAAGAACGGTGCTTTTGTGCAGCGCAGTTATGTGTTTAACATAATAAATGTTTATTGTCCTCTGGAGCAAAAGAGCAATAGGCTAAATTATAGCCCGGGGAGGGAAAGCTAGAATCATGAGGTATAGGCTGTTAATTATCTTTTTCTTTAGCTGTCATAATGTACTGGCGTTTGCCTGCAGCTCGCCCCCTCCCACCGATCCATTACCTCCACCACCACTATCTCCAAAATATCTGCCTCCCGAGCCGCTGCTCCCCCATCCGTCCTCCTGCTCTCCCGTTTGTAAGGCATTCAGCCCCCAGCGGGATTTGTGACTTCTCCCCCGGCAGCCGCCGGCAGTGATAAAGGCCCTCAGCCTGCCTCTCGCCAATTAATCAGCCCTCGTGCAGCCTCGATAGGGTGTTAATTTGTAAACTCAGTGGACAGGCAGCCGTGATAAGCCTCCGCAGCTGCTGCGTGTCTGCCGGGGGGGTGGGCAGATAAGGCTTCAGCCCTGGGATGCAGCCAAGAAATATTTTGGAGCAGTGAATTAGAAACAACAACAACAAAAGAGCCTTCTGCAGAGGCACTCCTTTGAGGTTGCTGTGGGTAATGCAGCGAGTCTCAATAGCAGCGGACAAGAGCCTGTTTCCTGATAAGCTCTCTGACCCCCCCAGCCTGGGGAAGGCCACGTCAGGATGGAGTCTGTCCCAGCGGGTTGCCCCGGGCAGGTGGCACAGCCAGAGCCAGGAGGAGTGCACAGTTTGCTCTGCACCTCTTGTGCTTGCTGGGGGTAGACTGCTCATTGCAGAAGATTTGGTACTGGTTCATCATGTCACCAGCAAGGGGATGGACTGTAAGGGCTCCCAGGACAGCATCAGTGTCAGATGGTTTGGAGTGGCACCAGGCATTCACTGTGTGCTGGGATTCACAGAGAATGCTCAGCGCTGCCTTTCCAGCATGTGCAGTAAGAGCAGAAAGAGCATTTCCCCAGAGCAGCAGGTCATCCTGAGTGGTCTCAGACCACCGAGTGTTTCAGTAGCCTGAGAAATAGCAGTGCACTCTGAAACACGCAGGCAAATGGAAACAAGTTGCACTGACGACAAGCGTTTCTTCTGCTTACCTATTCAAGGTGGCGATGTCGAATGTTTCTCATTTGCCCGTGCAATTTTCTCTTTTCTATTGAATCAATTACAGTTTGCAATTGAAAGGAAGAGATATTTTACTGAATTTGTATCAACTCCTCAGTTCAGCTGAATCCTAATGATTCTGCCATCGTTGGCCTCCCTAATTGTTCTAATGCTATCTGACAACAGGCAACAGACCATGGACGCTGTTCCTTTCCTGGTTGCCAGTGCAGGTTGTTACTTGGTGCCTTTTTGAACCGCAGCAATTCTCAGGCAGACAGTGACCTTTTATGAAATCAAACGTCTTGCAAAACCCTCTTGGTCCCTGAACGGTGATTTATGGCCGTTTGTGTTGGAGGAGGCTGCAGGTGGGATTTGGGTGACACGTAATTGGTTAAAAGATAAAATGAAAGGAAGGTTGCCCTGCTGGTACAGCGATGGCAGGAGCTGCAGGAATGAATTGCTTGGCAGTGCAGAGCCTGGCCCTCCTCCTCCCGCCCTCCTCCACCGGCTGCCAAGCCCTGTCTGGCAGGCCATTACAATGATAAATGCAGGTAGCTGGCAAGGACCACAGTTGAGAGTTTGTTCTAGCATGCCAAGCCCTGCTTGGCATTCCCCGTTGGTGCCAGCATTTGCACTCTTACTCAGTTTGACGGAAACCAGGACATGAGGTGTGAATTTATGTCCGCATCCTTCCAGGAGAGAGTTGGGATAATGAAATGCCAAGGCAGCCCTGGGAGCAGCAGAGTAATTTGGTAGATACCAAACAACAGTCTGCCACCTGTCATTTGCAGTGCAGTCCCTGCTCTCGCCCATCACTCTTCCTACAATGCAGCCTTTGAATTATAAGGAGTCTCGGGTAGTTCTGCAAAGAGCGCTTTCCATTCTGTTTGATTTAGTGCAAATAAAAATCCGTATCCCGGCCAAATAGATAGTCTGGCTAGATAGTTTCAAGCTGTAATGACAATAATACAAACTCCTATAGTAGTGTGTTGTGCGGTGTTCTCGACCTTTCCTCCTCATAGGCAGGCTTTCCCCTATATTTTGTAGCAAAAGCTAAATCAGTGATCAAGTCTGTGGTTGCCTAAGTCAATGTCTAGGTAATGGAAACAATTTAAATGTGGAAGCCTGGGCTGAAAAGCCTGCCTGTTCGGGGGTGGGATCGGCCCTAGGGAGGAGGCATGAGATCTACTGGTTGAGATGTGTAAAATCAGATTGCGCAAAGCCCTTCTCTAAATGTATGGTGGAGAATTGTTTTTCCCTGACTGGGGCATATATCAATTGCTCTTGGCATCGACGTGCTGCTGCCTCTGATCTGCGGTGAAAGACACAACCTGCCCTGGTGATGAAGGGGGAGGACTGGCCTTTGGGTGCTGCTCACAGACCAGACTTCCCAGCAGCAAAGGGAGTGCTGTTCCCTGTGAGCAGGGAGGTGAGAACAGCCTGGTGTAGGACTGGGGCAGCAGTGTCTCCCTTTACGTTCTGCTTCTCCTTTTGTTTGTGTTGGTTGGAGCATACGAACATGGAACAAAGGGGAAATTGGTGCTGATTTGAATGGAAAATAGCCAGAAATGTAAAATCAAGATTAGTTTTGGTCACAGTTTGGGAGCTGTGGTTGGGGAAACTGAGGTAAGGACAGAGCACGCCTCCATTTAAATTAGGCGATGCAGGCTCAGTGCTGTTAGGCAAGGGTTTTTTGGCTGGGATTAATGAGGGACAGCTGGAAAATGTCTTTTTCTGGTCAGTGTCTCTGCAAACAGCTGAGGGACCTTCTGCAGCTGTACAACCAGCCGCAGTGAGGCCCAGGAACTCCCCAGCTTCCTCCCTTCTCCTCCCTCACTCGGATTTTTTGCAGTGCGTGTATTTATTTATTTATTGGAGCTGAGCTGGGAAGGAGAGGGAGTTTGATCTTTTCCTTTGGGAGACAGCGACTGCTCAAAGGAGGGTGAATCATAAAGCATGGCTAATGGAGGGAATAGGAGTGGGAAAGCTCCGGGCTGCAGCCGTCCCCCCCGGGGCTGCAGGGTGGATGGAGAGGAGGGGGAGTGGAGTTGGCGGGCTGTGCCCGAGCTGCCTGCATTAGGGCACTCGCTGGGCTCCTCTCTGTCACGGCAAGGAGCACGCTGGGCAGGGAGGGACAGACCAGAACAGCAGTGTTCAGAAATTGCATTTGCTGCTTCACGTAGACTGGCTTGATCCATCCCCAAATGCTCTGGATTCAAAACGGTGATGTTTTCAACTTCGTGCTGTGGAAGAGAAGGCCCAGGGCAGAAGTGCAGCACAGCACTGCAGAGCAGCAGTGGCCTCGGCTGCTCGCTGCCCAGCACTGGCTGAATCCACCATCCATGCAGCATCTCCTCGCTGTGCCTTCCAGTCAGCACGTGTTTTACATCGCTCTGCTTCCACCTTGCCGTCCTGTGAATCTGGTGCAATTCAAGAGCGAATTGGGACCTCTGATCTCTGCTTCTAGGCTCTCTCTGGCCTAATTTCATTCTCTGTTCCCAGACTTGTGCTGGCTTCTCAAAGGGGCTGTTGCAAAAAATAGGCACAGTTATATAAACCACTGAAAGAAGAAAAAGTGATGAAGGGAGATATATGTGTGTTGTGAAAGGCCCTTTCCAGGAGCAGCACTGCATGTGCATGTGTTAAATCAGTACGAGGTGGGAACCTAAACAGGTATGTTCTGTTCAAAAGTGCAGTCCCAGAAGCATTTTCTTTCTCATGGACCCTCTGCAGAGTGGACTTCTGCACAAGATGTAGAAAACCCTCCTCCTCCCAGAGGAGGTCTTGAATCAAAATTGATCCCGAAGGGTTTGGGAGCACTTAAGGCATTGCTGTTTCAGCACATGGTTGCCTGGTCGAGGTGTTTGTCCTGCACGTTCCGCTGCGTTCCTTTAGGGTGTAGTGAAAAGTGTAGCTGGAGTTTTAGGGATGTCTCTAGAAAGCTTGAGGTCCATCTAGAATTCGTTCTTGTTTGATCATTAGTCCTTATTTGCGCTGGGAATCAACAGCCATGACTGATAAGTGTTCCTGACCAGCTGGAACTAAGTTTTTCTGGGCAGTTTGGTCACTGTGCAAGTACCTAAGGGGGTTTCCAGAAGCGCTGTGTGCCCGGCAGGCCCTGCCAGGTTGGTGCCCAGGGCAGCTGCTGAGCGCCGGTCCCTTTGGAGAGCAGTGGCTGTAAATCCTGTGCAGAGGTCTCCAGAGGGAAAGGGACAGGTGAACTCCTTTGCTATTGAGGGGGGATCACCAGCTGAAAAGTGTGTTTGTAGTCTAGCGTGTATCCGGCTCCCTCCTGCTTTGTGCCCTGGCACAGCTGGGTTGCTCTCAGCCAGCCTTGTACCCCAGAGCTGAATTTTCCTAGAAGGTGTCACAAAATGTCTTTCACATAGTTCAGCATTTTGCCTGAGGTGGTGCATGAAATGACCAACTTGTAGATCTGGCTTTCTTTTGTCTTCTCAGTCAAACTGGGATTTCCCTCCAGAAATAATACCGCCTTTGAAAAAGGCCACAGGTTCCCAGAAGTCCCAGCACACCCCTCACAAAGCAGGCACTGTTACTGACAAGTTGCTGCATTTCTTCTGGATCCTGGAATGTGCTGAATACTTTCTTGGTCTTCAGGGTGAATTTCAGTTTGTTTTTGTGCGTGTGTGTGATTTCTGGGCTGCTTTTGCACTTCCATGTGTATCAGGTTCTGTTTCCTATAGGAGAGTCACAAACTAAACAAACACCTTCTGGTGTTAGTTACTGTTCTGGTGTTGCTGCTCAAAGGGCTTTGCTATTAAGGGCTCACAGAATCAGCTGGGATACTGGTGTGCTGAAATGCTTTGCTAGACAAGCGATCAAGTGGCATCAGAGTGGTAGGTAAAGGCAGGGGAACAGATCAAAGGGAGGAATGAAAATTGGTTCAGAATTGTCAAGTAGTGTCCGTGCTTTACTCTGAAAGTCTCTCTAAGCGTATCCAACACTTCTGGTTTGAAAATCTCCTGGAGAAAGGTTTCTTGAGAGCTTTTCAGTACTTGCTAAGTTCGGTAGCATTGTGCAAACAATCTCACTCGAGACCAGCTCTTGACTGTCTAAAAGATAGACAGCTATCCAGAAGTGACATGTAAGCTGTGTTACTGCCTGCTCTTCTTCTTGCCTACCACACTGCACTCGGATTTGGAGGGATGCTTGGCTTTTGCCCTGACAGGACCTTTGCGCCAGGTCCCAACCACCAGCACATGCCTTCGCTCTTTGTGAGCCCAAGCTGTGGCCGCGCTGGCAGTGTTGTGTGAGCAGAGCGCGGGGTATCGGGTTGGATCTGCTGCTCCGTGCTGCGGGACGCTGCGTGGGGATCTGCAGCACTTCTGCTCGCAGCGATAAGGAGCTGTTTATTCCCTGCAAGCAATTTTATAGGCTACAAAGAAAGAGAGGGGGGAAGAATAGTAATTACCGCAGGGCCTGACATGGCTTATAATGCCAGCTCTGTCAGATGATATTGTTCTGTTCTACATAATCATTAAATGATTAATCTGTAAGAGCTCTTGCACCTTTCAGCTGCCCTGGGGAAGCAGGAGCCGTGGTAAACGAGGCCCGTGGCCTCACCGCCCGCCTGCCCAGGAGCCTGGGCTGCATCCTCTGTGGTTGGCAGCTTGGAGTCTGAGGGAACACGGCGGGGGTGAGGCTTCTCGTGCTGAACCAGTGCTTATGTTTGCTGGGATCCAGGGGAGGAATGGTGAGGGAATGGTGCTGGTTCCTAAGTTGGAGCAGCGAGACTGCCTTGGAAGCTGCCAGTCTGTGAAATGGCAGTGTGCGTGTCTGCCGGGACACATGCTGCAGCCTTTATGCTTGCGATACAAAGGTCGGTACTGTGGATGAGGGTGGGACTTTGCAAGCAGCAGCTTTTATTAGAACATGCCCGTCTGGGGCTCGGCTGTGATGCAGATAGAGCAGAAGAGCTCCATGGGGAATGGAGACGAACAGCAGATGTACAAGAGAGCATGGGGTGTCTTTTGTCTGCCCGCCTGGGGCTGCTGCCGTCTCCCTGCCTCGCGCAGCAGCAGAAGGAGCCGCGGGGTGCGGGCTGTGCTCCTGGAAGCTCCCAGCGAGAGGGAAGGGGAAATGCCTCCTTTCACTTTCTAATCAAAAAAGAAGAGGAGTTTCCTGGGATGGCTTGAACCCGTCCGCATAAAGGACTCCCAGTGCCTGGCTTTGCTCACAAGGGAAGAATTCCACTTTTAATTTTTTTTAATCCCTGCTTAATCATATGCAAATGATTTGCTTGAAACAGCAGAAAAACTTGGGAGGGGACTTGTTCTAGCAGATGCGTTGGTTTGCTGGATTTTTTCACTCATTAGTGGGCTCCCTCAGACACATAGGTTTTATTGTATGCTTTCTTTAAAGGGTGACTGATGAAATTGAATGATGTATTCAAGCTCTTCCTCCCCCAGCTCCCCTCCTGCCTTTCCAGCAGCTCGCAGAATATGCTATAGCACAGGCATTCACTGTTTCAGAGTGGTGCTTATGCCAAAAACGGTTCGGATCTGGAGCTGGAAATCACCAGAAACGAGAGCAAAAGTTACTGTAAACTCTAGGTGTGAAAGTTTGTGTCTGCAAACCGAGGCTGCAATGTTGAAAGCTGTGCTCTGTAAATGTTGGCTCTGATTGCTGAGGGCGGTGCCACATGTGCGGTTTTGCTATCAGCAGACTGAGCAATAATCCATGTGTTTTACTTTCTCTTAGAAGTGATTTTTCTTGCTCGACTTCCTTGAACACTGTTTTCGTGTCATTCGGACCCGAAGCAATGAGATGTGCTCCTCACGGTTACACAGCCGCGGTCCCAGCTGCACCCTGGGTGCCGTGTTGCATTGCTTGTGAGCTGGGTAGCCTGCTTCATCCACCTGCCGCGTGCCCTGGTGCTCACCGAGGGCTCCAGCACAGCCTGCCTTAGCGTTAGCATCGCGCGGTGTCCCCAGCCTGTGTTCCCAGAGCCCGCGGATCTCTTTGGGATCCATCATGACGTAGTGCTGACTGGATGTGAAAAATGTGAACAATGGGTTGTAAATTCAGAGCCGGCTGTCATTTTGTGCACTGCTCTTGCTGCTGCGTGACGCCGTTACACTTTCTTTGCAACCCAGCCGAGACAAAGCCCCGCTGGATCCTGGTTTGTCCTCTGTTTGGTCGGTGCACTGACGGCGTGCCGCAGCTGGCTGCTTTCCCCTGACATTTTAGGCTCCTTCTGCAGGGCTGTGTGACTGCCATCCACGTCACAGCCGTGCAGCTTTGTCCTGGACGTGATTGAGAATTTCTTTCTTATGGCGCCTCAGCCTCAATGTATTTTCTGTGTAGATTTCTCTTTTTTTATACATTTGCATCCAGTAAGACGCTCAGTGCTTGCAGTGCCCATTTCCATAGAAGTCACATTAATAGGTCTCTCTTCCTTGCTCCTGTCTGTGTCTGGTGCAGGTTTTGCATTTTACTATTTGTTTTCTTTTCCTCCTGAGTCACCACTTAAAATATATAACAATGTACAATTCACGGTGCTCTTTGTCATGCAGATCTCCCAAGGCACCTTACAATGAAACCAATGGAATCAAAAATAAAATCAACTTAGTTCAGCCATGTGTTGAATTAATTCATTTTTTTGTAAAGCAGAGCCAAGGGAGAAAGCTTTCTTTTACGTTTGGTATCTTTTGCCCTTCTGCTTTGTAGCTCACCCCATGTTATTTGTGCAGCACTGAGTGCCAAAATGCTGCGATGATGCTAGCTGTCTCATAGATGGTGGTAATGTTGATGGTGCTCCCTGCCCTCAGACCAGCTTTCATTCTGCAGAGGCTGCTTGCTGTTTTATCAGATAGCGAGGAGGAAGAACTTATGGTGCAATAGGTTGGCTGTTTGAATGCAGGAGGTGGGGGTGGGGGAAGCCATCAAATTAACTCATAAAAGCTTTATTTACAATGAATGGACTTTTTTTCCTGCCTGCCATTATCATCTTGTCTGTAACCCAGTGACCCTGATTATCATGAAGCTGTTTACAAGGTTTAGGTTAATTGGATTTCTTTAACTATTTCCCAGAGCTGTGAGGAGCACAAATGCACAGCCGTGGAGTTCAGACAGCATAGTGCAACCCAGTTTGCAAGGAGACGGGCTTCTTCCAAGAGGAAGTCATTTTATTTCATATCCAACTAAGTGCATAGCAGCATGGACCTGTCGTTCGTGTAGTGCTGTACAACACCCTCTTTCATATGGATGTCTTCGGTTGCTACTTGTGTTTTCAGTACACCAACTGCGTTTTACATGTTCAGCAGGATATGAGCTTGTTTTCAATGAGAGAAGCTTGGAAATGTTTGGTTTTTTTCTTCGGCTTGAAAGCAGTTTCACTGGTTTTGTTTTTATATGAAGAATTGTGGATAAAATAGCGATGCATTGCATGGCTGCCTGAATAAACGAGGCAGGAGGGTATAGCTGGGTGAGATCAGGACAGTGCTTCTACATGCTTTGCTTTCATCTTCTTAGGATGCACGCTTGTTCTTTAATGGCACAACATTGCACCCTCCAGGTGCAGCGTGTAATTGCAGGTCCGCAGATAACAGACTTGTTTTATCAGCTGTGTTTTTGTGAGCGAGACTTCCTAAATTCTCCTTGAGTATTACTCACCCCCCCTTTCTCTTTCCTTTTCAGGCTTCTGTAGGCTCTGAGAAGCTGTTCTCCCCTGCAGCAAATAAAGGTAAGTGATTTGGAGAAATTCTTTCTTGACCTTACAGCAAGTGATTTGTGTGTGAGGCTGCAGAGAACATCATGCAAATGGCAGAATATTTGTTGTGCCAGCACCTATACTTTTGCCGCACCCACTGTCATAAAGATAAGCTTTGCAGGTTTGCATTAAGTTAAAATGAAGAGCTGTGTTGTCTCAGTGTGGGGTGAGACTTCTCTGCAAGTCAGAGCCACGGCAGATGTCTTACGGAGAGGGATTACTGGCAAAGGAGAAGTCAGCCCTTGTTATAGGGCATGTGCTGGTTCCCTCCAGTACAATCAAATCCTCATTTCTTCCAAACAAAGAAATATTTCATTGTTTGTTTCATATCTAAGTATTATTCTTAGAAGGAAGGCCTTGCCCATCTGTCTCCTGCTGATCTGTACAAAGCATCCAGCTTTCCGAAATGCGGTGGAAGGTGCTTGGCGTGTCGCAGGGTTTCAGCTGCAGCTATTACTATTAATTGAGAGTTACCTGTGATACGCACTGGGTGTTGCTAAGAGACTGAGCCAGTTAGGATTCACACTGGGAGTGACAGTGACATATTTCTAAATATGCCAGGCCGTCCTCTGAGGGCTCAGTGCAGCTGTGAAGTGGGACTACTCCAGTTCCTGCTGTTCCTAGGGACAGGCTCGCTTAGCTGGATACTGTAGGTAAAAATCCTGAAGAAGCAGCTTGAAGGGCAAAGTGTGGAATATGATAGAAAGCATTGTGTTTGGAATGGTTCCACTGTATCGTGCAAGGTTTTGTACTCAGAGGGCGGTGAGGCCCCGGCACTGCCCGGAGCTGTGGTGCCCCATCCCTGGAGGCGCCCGAGGCTGTGGCTGTGCCCTGGGCAGCCTGAGCTGGGGGGCACACAGCCCATGGCACAGGGTGGGCTTTAAGGTCCCTTCCAACCCAAACCATTCTGTGATTCTGTGATGTGGCTCCGAATGAACTGGCAGGGCATGCAGCTGTTCTGCAACATTCCCAGCATTGACCTACGGCATGAAAAGTAGGAGGGACGTACAGATACCCTGAAGAGGGGAGATGAGCACATTAATAAGAGGTGGTGAAATAACCTTCTTGCGTTTTTGCAAGAGGGCCAAGAAAAAGCAGTAGTTTGTGGTTGTGTAGGAGCGGGTGCTGGCCATGGACAGGCGTTGTGGTGTGTGCTGCATCACCTGGACACAGGCCCAGGTTATAGCTGGGCTCTTCAGCAGTGCTAAGTATTAGGAACTCTCATTCTTTCCAAGCTTTGTAAATTATCAATGCCAAATGTGGAAAGTGATGACAAGCCTATTGTGTTATTACATTTGCAGATATTTTTACAAAAGTATGCGGCTTGATGTGGGGGAAGGAGAGAAGTTTAAACAAATGGGAAAGAGCATTTATCTTCTGTCGGCCTTGGCTTGCTGATAAGGCAAGCCAGATTGCCCATACGGTACTGCCTCAGCAAAACAAAACTCTTGCCATCCTGAATAAACGCGTGGCACAGAGATCTGCTGCAGAGGCTTGTGTTGAAGTGTGAGCAGCTTTGTTGGCTCCTCCTTGTGTTGAAGCCCAAGATCCCCCACCCCTTCGCATCACAGAGCAGCTCAGCAACACGAGTTTTCAAAATACCTCTCCGTCGGGAAGTTAAATGTGTGAATGCTGCGAATTTGCTGTCTTGAAGTCTGTTCGCTGCTGTTTATATCCCTGTAGCTGACGGCTGCTCGTGTTTGGTTTGCTGTGGAAGTAGATGGTGCAGCATTGGGTTCGGATGGTAATTTTTGCCTTGGTCTTGTCCCTTGCGCTCAGCAGTGCTGGCGGACCTTGCTGAGAGGCACGGGCTGTGCTGCAGGCAGGCTCCGTCAGGCGCTGCCTCTGCTCCTGCTGAGAGGTGAGATTAATTTGTCTCATCGAGATTTTGTGCAGAAACTCAAACAGCGCTAAATTCTACCCTCGCCCTGTTGTCACTCTGCGATGCAGGAGCCAGAACTTGTCTCTCACACATGCAAATGCACACCGTGCCGACGGGGCCAGGCTTGGCGATGCCATATGGCTGGGAGAAAGCGATTTTCAAAGCGTTTCACTGGAATTCCTTTTGCAAGATAACGGCATTGACTTCAGGCAGGCGTTGGAGCCGTGGCGGCGGGACCAGCACTCCCAGTCGCAGTGAGCACACACTGCTCAGCTCCTGAGGGCACTTGTGTGGTGCTCTGTTGTAAATTATTTGGGGTTTTCTGTAGTGAACGCACCCAGCACAGCCGCAGCAGGGCTATTGTCAGTGGAGGCAGGCATGCTCTTCAGCACAGCGAGGCAGACTTGTCGTGTGGCACAGCTCTCCCTGTTCTCCACAGGCTTTCCCCGGGGATGTGTTTGACCTAGCATATTTGCTTTATGCTGTCCTAGTTTATCAGCGGCTTAGCAATGCAATTAAGTGCTAAGATAGATGGTTCTCACCTGTTGGAGGCTGGAACAGCTGTAAAATGTCACCTTTGACCACATGTGGCAGCTTCGCAGAGCGGCCGAGGAGCAGTGCCTTTTGTCTGGCGCTCGCTGGGAGTGCTGCTCTCGGCCCTCGGACACAACTCAGACCTGCAACTGAGATGTGGGCTGAGCTCCTGGGGCTCAGGAGGCAAAGTGCCCCTCAGGAAGAAACAGCAACTCAGAACAAAAGCAGAGGACCCCTGGCCTGCCGTGCCAACGGCTTTGTGTCTGACGTAGGAAAGCCACTGTTGAGCACTCAGTGTGGTGGGGCAGTCCCAGGGATGTTTGCTGCCCAGGACCAGGTGTTACCTCCTCTGGGTGCATGAATCAATCAACAAATGATAAAGGTCTATTTGCTCTCTTACAGGCTCCTTTCTCACAGGAATCTACCAGGCAGTCCTTTGCCTTCTCTGAAGGGCAGGCACAGCTCGGGGAGGTGGGAGCGTAGGCCGAACCCAGCCATCTCCCTGTGCCTCTATGGGCAGAAGGGAGCGCCCAGGGCTGGTAGGGGGCTCAGCTGCGGGAAGGCCGGCCTGCCTGCCTGCCCTGGTGATGATAGTGGGTGTGCTGGGGTTAGGCTATGTTCTGTGGACCTTAGAGCCGTGCTCCTGCAGTGGGTTGACCTCACGGGTGTCACTGGAGGTGCCCTGCACTGGGGTGCTCGCCGAGGTCCATGCCTTGCTTCTCTCTGTGCAAGGCAGAGGCCAGGGCTCGTCAGCCAAGTGTGCTGGGAGACCCAGTTAATGAATGTTTATCAAGCGTTTTATCTAGAGATCTATTTAATGAGAGAGATTCCATAAACAGCACGAGGCTTCTCTTTCATGGCAGTAATAAATGGCAGTGAAAATAAGTCTTATCCTTCCCCCGCATGTTGCCCCCCAGGACAAAAAGATTGCTTACCCTCCACTCACTGCTCCCTGGTTTCGAGGCAGAGGGCTTTGAAGTGCTATCTTTCATCATGAACTGTACACATCCTCAAAGCTCTAAAGCTCACAGCCTGTGTCTCATCCCTCTGACAAGAGGGAGGCAAGCCGTCCCGGCGCGCGGGCCATAATTGTCAGCCATGGGATGTGCCGCAGCCACCCGCCCCAGCGGGCTAGTGCAGCTTATGGGCCTTTGAAGTTCCCTTCTTTTATTTTCTGTCCTCTTGACCACAAAAGTGTGCCTTGGGCCAGCAAGAGAGATTTCTTGTTCAGAGACAACGCCAAGCCCTGACAGGCACATCTGAACCAGAGAGGAACCCTTGTTCCTCTGAGATCACTGCTCCGTAATTCTGTTGCCTTAAGGGGTCTGTCTCTCCTTTTTCTCTCTTCTCCTTCTCTTCCTTTTTTTTTTTTTTTCCTTTTTTTAAATTCAGTACTAAACTGTCACACTAAATCATTTTAAAAGATGAGAACACAAAACCTCCAGTGTAGGACATGCTGTAAAACCGATGGCTGTTACAGCGAGCTGAGGTGAGAGTGGAAAGCAGGGCAAGGGCAGGGCGGGCAGCGAGTCTGCTGCCGAGGAGGAACCTGTGACAGACAGCAAAGCAGGAAACCTGAATGCAGCTGAGCTGAGAATGAGGTGCTGGGCATGGGTTTGTGGCAGTGCAGCTTCCTGGTGGCTCTGTGCTGGCAGGCAGCTGAGAGCAGAGCCTCCCGTGCTCGCTGTGCCACTTGATGCCAAGCTTTGCGTTGCAAGAAGGTCTGCGCAGGTGCAGGGCAAACACCCCGTCGGGCGCTGAGCTCTGTTTGACGTGAACGGAGGTCAGGAGTGATATCATACATTTTTCCAGTTTGCTGCGTGGAAGAACACAGCAGAGTTTGAAATGCAGGAAAAGCAGTGGTGTCTCCAGTCCCTTGACCTCAGCTTTATCCCCAGATTTTGGTTGCATTTGGATGAGGTCACCAACCTGTTTGCAGTCACCTGGCCAGTGTGTGAACTTGAGGGGGATGTTAATTTGCAGCTGAAATCTTGGGGCAACACTTCTTCGTAATTACAGACATGGAAAGACTTGCATCTGTAATAATAAATAAAGCAATATTTATCTACGTAGATAGCAGCCACATTGCTGTGATTGATACAGTTCTCAGGATGCTCTGCAGCTGCTCTACTCACCATGTTGCATCTCCTGTGGTTTTAGCACAACTGTACAGTATTCTGTGTTTTTCATGAAACCCAAGCCCTCAGAGGACCGTATGAGAATTGAGGCCTTAATTTCATTTTTAAGTGAGATTTTAGTCTTCCTGGCCACAGAGGAAAGCTTGGAACTGTGGTTCTTCTGTGCTTCCCAGCCAGCAGGTAGTTGAAAAGAAGCCCAAATGCCTTGTTCTTAACCTCATTTTAAAGATGGCGTGTGATTTGTGAATGCTTGAGGTTGGCAGTGCTGGATACCAGGAAGTACTGTGAAATCCAGCATGTGAGTCCATCCCAGCATCGTTTTGAAAAGATCCGTCTAATTTTGTCACTGCCTGCATGAGTATATTAGCTGTCTGGCTTTCCTGCATATGCAGATATATAATTACACAGTGGCCAGGGAAAGAGGAGGACTTTGATTTTCTACCAGCGTGCGTAACCGAGATAATCACACAAGTCACAGCCAGTTAGGCACATCTTGGAACAAAAGCAAGTGCAGAAAACTGCAGTGAGTGCAGTCTTTTTAGTCTTCTTGCAGTTTTGTCATCTTGCAGGCTCTGGAAAGCCCTCAGCCTTGTCTTTAGGAGTGGGAACATGCACTGGAGTCAATGCCTTGCCTATGAGCTACACGCATTTCATAGTAATTCAGGACACAACCACCCATAGCCATTGCAGCTGTCTGGAAAACACATACGGTGGGCAAGTAGGAGAGGCCATTCGCCATAACCACACTGTCCGGTTATCTTCGTACCATTCGGAATGCAGAAGTGGATAATGTATTGACTTGGGGCTGAGTGCCGTGTGCCTGCAGAGCTAGAATGGCCTCGTGCCGGCGGGCGGCTTTAGCTTGCGCCATTTGCTGTGCAGTTTGCACAGCTATCTCCCGGTGCGTCTCCCCCAAGTGAGCCAGCATAGAGCTTGCTTTGTAGCTTCAGGCTGCAGCCAAGAGAGTTGAAAAGTTGAATTATAAACATTTCCAGGCCTTCTGTTTGGTGTCTTGTGTTTTGTTTTGTTATTTCAAGGATGTGGGGTATGTTGCTGCGTTCCCGTCAGTGGGATTAGAATGAATAGAGGCAATACTGTAGGAGATAAAGCGCGTTTAATTATTTATTTGCGTATTACAGACTGAAATTGCTTTTTGATTTAAAGCATCCAAGCTATGGGTATGTTTTTGGAGTAGAGAGAGGCACGCAGGAGCACATGCATGCACGATTACCGAGGGTAATGTAAGAAGTCTCTGCTCAACTGCCTTTCCTCCGCAGAATTTGTTCATTTCCTTTAAGATTTTACATTTCAAATGCGGCTTTGTTAAGTAGCGCAGAAAGCCAACTGCATGCTGTGCCTTGCCCACCGACACGTAAATAAAATAAATAAAGTCTTCGTTGTATAAATGTTATGAAGTGAGCGGTTTATTTTCTTTAATTATACTTTTTATTTAAAATAAACTATAAAAGCAACATAGTGTATATCCTGAGCTCGCCAGCTCAAACTCATATTGATTGAGGAGGCCAATTTTAGCTTTCTTCAGTTCTTGTGAAAGTAGATAAAAGGACCATCAAACTGTAACCCAGAGAGAGAAGAGAATTCCTTCCAAATGTGCGCAGGAGTTTACATTAGCCAGGCTCTTAAAGGACGTTCGCAAGATACCGTGTTTTGTACTCCCTGTTTATAGTTGGCTTATCTGCTTCCTGCGGAGCGGGGCCGAGGCGGCCTGCAGCCGGTGCCGCAGGCGGGCAGCCATGGCACAGCAGCAGCTGCAGCCCCCGCGCAGCTATCGGTCCCTCAAACCACCGCTTCTCCTCCGTTCTGGCTTTAAAACGCCTCGGGGACATGTTTTATTCATGTAAGATTCCGTAAAGCTTCAGTTCCTCAGCAAATGAAACGCATGGCATGAGCCTGATGCGCCGCTCATCCCGGCTGGCAGCAGGGCTGTGAGCGGGGAGCTCCAGGACAGCCGTGTCTGCCTGCCGCTCCCCCCGGGGCCGTGCTGACCCCATTCACTTCCCCTGGCTCTGGGTGTGCAGGGCAGGAGCGCAGCACTTGGCGTGCTGTTTGTGTTTGTGTCTCTGTGCTTTTGAAAAGGATACTTGTTCTGGGGTGGCTTTTTTCCAAGCAGTAAATATTTCCTTGTAAACTGCTGGGACAGACAAGTGACTGCAGTGCTTTACTTCATTTATTTGATTTGAATGGATGGCAAAGTCTTGCAGGTAATAGGAAATTAAAAATCTTTATATATATATATATATATATATATAAAAATTTTTAACTACCCAGCAAAATTTATTGTAGAATTACATCTTTGCTATAGGATTCTGTCGGACAGTTCAAAACGCCTATGGAAGGGCTCTCATTTGCCATTAAATTGTAAAAGTTATTGAAGTAATTTTTATGGGGCCCTATTACGTTGCTGGAGAAATATATTGGTTTCATCACTAATAAATTCTTTAAGGCTTGTCCTGAGGGAACAGTCATACTTCCAGATCTCCCTCCAATGAAATGGACGTTAACTTTTTGCCCCGTTGCAGGTACGTGGTTGGAAGGTGTTAGCAAGGTGAGCAGCAAAGCCTGACGGCACACAGAGAGGTCTGCCAGCAAGGGGAGTTCTTCAGCAGGCAGCCCCTCAGGCTGGGTGATTTAAGCAAGAAATAGGTTTTTAGAAGGTGAAAGAGAAGACTGCAGATGGGTGTGTGCATCTCCCTGCTGTGGGTCACAGTGCTGGGCTGCGAGCTGTGTCACGTTCAGAAGTGCAGCTTGGAATGAGGGACGGTGCAGCCCGGCTGTTGCTGCTTCTCCGGCAGCACGGGGCACTTGCAGAATAACCTAAAATAGTGTGCTTGCTGTGCTTGCCCTCTGCAACCAGAAAAGCACGTGCAGACTTCCTCCCAGTGAAAGGAAAGTACCAAGCTGGCTTTGTGCTTAACTTAGCACTCACAAGCACCTCTCATATGCAAGCACAGAGCCACCTGATGAAAAGCAAATGGGCAAGGAGGGAAGTAAAATTAGGTAATTGCCAGTTTCCCTCGATTCCACTCCCTCTCCTGTTTTGCATAACAGAGACTATTTAAGTCTCAGCTGGGGTGGCTTTTGGTAACAAGCAGACGTCTACAAACCTGCATCTGCTGCTGCTGTTGGCTCAGTTTGTTCTGTATTTCCTCATTTATCGGTGATCTGATGTTAAGAGAGCTTCCAAAGAGCTGTGCAGCCCCTGCGTGTGGCTCTCCTGCATGGCACAGCGAGGGGCTCCCAGCGCCAGCCCTGCAGGGACAGCCTGACCTGGCATGGGCATAACGGCTGGAGAAGAAATCTGACAACCTTAGCATTGAATGTTGACACAATGATGAACATCATCATCATTTTTATTATTGAATCAATCTTAAAAATTGAGCTAGAAACACAAAGCCAACAAGAATTCTTCCACTACGTTCTGTACTGACCAGCCTGATGATCAGAGTAGAGCCGATTATTTTGTGCATCTCACCAGAGCAGCAGACAAGCTCTGGGCTTAATGCTTCTAATGGACTGGGTCCGGCGTTGTGGCTCAGGGCCTGCCTGCTGCATCCATTTCCTCCACCGAGAGGACAGCTGTAAACCTCTTTCTGCATCATTTCCTGCAGCCTATACTGAACAGGCTGCCCAGGTGCCCCTGTGTCGAGCCGCTCCTTGCTGAGCTGCTCATGCTGCTGGTGGGCTCTCCTTAGCATCGCAGGGTGTTAATGCTAAGCAAACAAAGGGTGTGTTATGATTTGGGAGGGTCTTCCCAATGGGTCCTATCAGAGTTTCTCCTGAAATGTGAGTCTTGAGTTTTTTTTGTTCTACTTTGTTTTATTTTGCCTTTTCCCCTCTTTGAATGTGATCCCTGCAATTTTGTTTTCACTGAAATATTGACTGGCAGCATTGCAAATTGCCTGCATGCAGGCGGGAGCTTGCCAGCACTTTCTTACTCAGCTAGCCGTCAAGGTTGTGGATTCCACCAAGAGCAGTGCCAGGAAAGCTGTTGATCAAAAATATTCCTAACATCTGTGAGTCCTCTCCATCCAAATGAGATGTAGTTACATTCTCCTTTTCCCCGCACTCCTTCCAAAGTGTTGCTTCAGACACCTAGAAAGCCCTGCTAGCAAATCATGAGCCGAACTCTGATTTGCAGCTCCATTTCCAGCTCTGTCGAAATCCAATACAAACTCCCCCTTCCCCCTGTCATAACACACGAGGAACTGCGGAGAGGAGTCCGGGCGCGTTGCTCTGTGCTGTCACTCATTGGATCCAGATGCTGTCCTGTGCTGTCTGTGGTGGCGAGCCAGCGAGGAAGATCTTGGTGCAGGGGTGGGGAGGACTCAGCTCTAAGCAGGCTTGAAGCCGCTTGCTTGCATGCACACATACGTGCACACACAGTTGTGCCAGCACAGGACGGGGCTGGGGCAGTGGGGAAAAGCCTGATTTCCCTTCCACCCCTTTCCTACCACCACCAGCAGCTCACAAGCCAGCCCTTAAATAATTAACGTGCCCAGTGGGACAGAAGGAATCAAAAGCTGTTGTGTTCCCAAGTTTTCCCTGGCTCCGACAGGCACAGCTCGCTGTGTATTCTGGCACCTTGGAGCGGGTTTTCCTCCCTCCTTCGCCTCCCCCTTATTATCCTGTATGTGTGCTGGACGGGGAAGTGGCGTTCCCAGCCCAGCAGGGGATGACTGTTATTTCAGACCAGCAACAGGGGAAAAGGAACAGCCTGTTGCCTGATTGATGTTTGTTTTTGGTGGACGGACACCAAAGGTTCATTAGAGACGGAAGGTTTGGGAGGAGGGGGCCTGCGGGCGGGGGAGACGCTCGCTCTTAAGGAACTATTGTACCCCGGCTAACCTGGCTCTGCACTCTCTTTGACTTCTGTGAATGTCTCAGCTGTACTGTTTTGGCCCTGGCGACTTTAGGAAAATATACACACCACACAGAGGCTTCAGTGAAAGCTCTGCGATCGGGGATCAGGAGAAAAAGAAAGGGGAGGAGAGAACAATGCAGTAGGTTTTTGCTGTAATTAATTTCGAATGTGCTGCTCATCTGTTCTCCTTGGGTTTCAAAGGGAGCTCGGGGAATCTGCAGGGCTTTTCCTTCAGCATCTGCTGCTTTCCAGAGGTGGCAGTGGAAAGTCTGCAGGGAGCAGGGGATGGCGGAACCTCACTGCCCTCTCCTGTGGGTGCGTGGAGCTGGGGGGGCTGTGCAGCTTGGCGCCGGGAGGGCAGGTCGCTCCACAGAGCTCTTGGAGCGCATTCAGTTAAATGACAAAGGTTGTTTGCTATTGGTGGTGGTCCTGAAAGCATCCAGGTTGTGGCGAACTGTGTGGTTACGGGGATTTTGAAGGTTTGGGTCAAATCCTCACTTAATTCCTGCTGACTTTGTGCCTTTGAAAAATCTCCCATCATGTAATTGTGTTGGGAGCCAATAAGTTAATATTAAACCCCGGGCATTAGGGCATCTTAAGTAGAAGCAGTTCTGTATGATTCCCATTTTGCAAATCTCATCTGTTGGACTGAGCTGGTGTGGCAGTATGGCACTAAGCAGGGGCTGGCGCCTGGCGCAGAGCAGCATCCTTGTGTCCTTTGCCTCCAGGTCTGAGTATCGATGAAGTCATGCTGTTGTGGCACTAAAGAGAAACGACGCAGCCTATTACATTATTGACTTTACCACCCTTGACAAGATATCCTCGTGCTGACTTGATATCCCTATGAATCTTAGCCAGAAAAATCAGTACTTAAACTGCCGGTAGGGCTTTAGCAGCTCTATTCTCAAATTGCTCATTGCTTAGCAGCTCCCACTGCACCCTGGAGCTGGTGGATAATGACCTCTTGTTTGACCACGTGGCTTCCTTGTGATCCTTAGCTCTTAGAAAAACCACCCTCAGCATGGGATGGTGAATATGTCTGAAGTTTGGCCTTAATGAAAACACTTCCTGAGAGTGACTGAAGAAAGTGTTCCCTTTTCTGGTCAGAAGCTAATTCCGGGCAGCCACAACGTGCTGCATACCCCAGAGTGGGTGGGTGCTTGTTTGTGATACAGTCCTTCCCCGGATGCCGGGGCCGGTCTGTGGCTGGGGGAGCGCAGCCATACAGTGATAAATGTCTGTGTGGTTCTCAGGGAGAGATGTAAACACTGCAGCTGTGTTTCAGGCTGTGTGAAGGCTTTGGCCGGTTTTTGTAGCCTTGCAAACTAAAGAGAGTACTTTCTGGTACTGCTGTAGGGCTGGCTTCTGCAAAGCTGTTGAGTGATGGGGTGTCACTCAGCATGTTTGTAGAGCTCACAGCTCCGGTGCCTGGGAGTGGTGGGCATGCTTGGCTCAAAGTGACCTTAGTGCTGGTTGTGGAAGGGTCGAATTTATGTGGGGAGATGAGGGAACCGGTGTTCATACAAGGCTCGAGGGACTGGTTTCCTTTAAACACTTTTCTCTAAAAGTGTCTTGTGCAGGAAAGGGAAGTCACATTTGGAGAACATTCAAGCCCACTGCCACCCCTTCTTTGTGCAGAGAAGCCCATAAGAGTGTGGAGGGAGATCTGAGACCAATCTGGGTTTAATTTCCTCATCTTCCTCCATAGGAAGAAGTGTCACTTCCTTTCAACTCTGGCCACATCATAGCGAAGCATCTCTTAGACCACATCCAGATAAGCCTGGATTGCAGCCTGTCCTTTCAGCCATGGATGTTTCAGTGCCTGGTGCCATGGCAGCACATGGGAGCACAGCTGTGGGTCTCTTCATTCTCGAGCCTCAGCCGTGCTTTTCACTTTTCACCTTTCTGCTCTCTTCAGTTTTGGCAGTCAGGGAGGAAGAAGGGCAGGCAGCAGGGCTGGAGGGGGTATGCTCAAGCTGCCTGTCTGGGGCTGCCATTCTTCCTCCCTGTGCCTTCCAGGAGGGGCTGACACAGAGCTCGTAAATCCCCCATAGAGCAGAGACCCCCAGGCTCCCCCAGAGGGGCCGGGTGCAGGTGCTCAGAGCTGCGGCAGCAGCAGACGTGCTACCCAGTGACTCCCTTGGGTTCTTGATCAAACCCCAGGGATCAGAATATTCTTCTCTTTATTGGTTACAAATGATTTTTCTCTCCTTGAAAGTATTCCCACCACCTGTTCCGGACTGCTTGTGAGGTTTGCTTTAAAAGCACATCTCACTCTTAAAGAGGGGAGGGCTGGAGCATTGCAGGAGCATCGAACCAGTGCGAGTTTGCCTTTGGAGACTGGCGATGGAAGAACGAGAGCAGAGAATGCTACAGGGAGATATTAAATGAGGCCCTTTTGTTTCTCTCCTTGTAGAGCGTAAAAATGCCCAAGGCATGAATACTCTGTTCAGATTACTCTTGAACATTTAAATGTCTGTTCTGGTAATTTATAAAATGAAGGGGTGGGAAATTCCTGATGCTAGGAAGGAAAGGGAGCCCTTTAGCAGCACGCTGAGCTCCCCGTGTGGCACTGCGGGATGTGCTCTGTGCTGCTGGGGGGAGGCTGTGCCCCGTGGCTGCAGCAGGGCTGTGGGCATGGGGACACAGGCGCCGAAGGAGAAGCTGCCTGCTGCCTCAGTGCCTGCTGCCTGCACTGGGTCCTTCCATAATGCGTCTTGCTTCCCATATCTATATGTGGAATAATGAGTGCTCTGTCCCTCCTGGCCTTGTTTGTCTGTGGAGTGATCATAAGGCGGAGTGGGGCATTCCAGTCACTTCCAGCAGCCATTAGCATGGCCTGTAAACAGCACAGAGCAGCCATGCATGGACCAGCATTACCATTCCTCGTCTTATGGGAGCAAGAAGGGTTCGTATCCTTACTGCAAGCCAAGGCAGGAGGAGGCTGAGAGACATGCCAGAAACCAATAGCTCTTTCATTTTGTCTCTAACTGCTTATGTATCCGTGCAGGTTGCTTACTACTGACAGGCGTTCTAATGCAAAGTGAATATGGGTCAATTCGCTGTTAGCATGAGGCATCAGGAGGATGGGATGGGTTTTATTACTTTCAGATATTTGGGCTAGAGGCTCTCGTGCTGTCAGAGCTGAATCAAACTCTCTGCACGCAACATATGTGATCCATTTTGCAGATGGTTATATGAATGTGGGAGGAGATGGTTCCCTAAAACAAACCGCTGGCAGTTTGGGGTGTTGTCCTCAAAACCAAAACCATATTGAGTCCTCGAAAACAGAAACTGTGCCACCAGAACTTGGATTCTGCACACGGAGAGATGAGCCATTGAATTTGTAATCATGGGATTGATGAACCATTTGGGGTCTATCCATAACAATGCATTAGTTAAAAGAAGGAACCAACCCCTGCAGAGACCTGGTGTGGGAGCTCCATCTTGCTTGATATGAGCCAGCGTGCCTCAAAGCGTGGCTCAATGCCTGAGCGGAGGGCTGCCTCCTCCCAGCTCTTTGGCTCTGTGTTGAGCCTCTCTGGTGTGGAAGCTATACACTGTTTCTAACTCTGCTGGGTTTTCCTGCTGGTCACAGAGGGTTATTTTTGAGCTTTTCCTCATGTAGAGGGCAGCACTCCTCCAGCCTGTAGGATCGGGACTGGATGGGGAGCAGGTGGCTTTGGGCAGAGAGATGAAGACAGCAACCTGCTTGCCAGGAAATACAGGTGCGGTGAGTGGAAGCTGATGTCTGCTGTGCCAACAGGAATGGGAAACTCTCAAGAATTTGCACAGACGCCACTTTGCTCTCCTAACATGCAGGAACCCTGGATTACAGGAGTTTTGCCAAACCCAAGTTTTTGCTTTTCACTGGGCTTTTGCTGTTTGGAAAAAACATGACATGGAGAGGACTAGAAGGAAAAACTTCGTGTGAACTTGATAGAGTTGCTGGTACACATGGCAGATGTGGAAACGGGAACACGGACTGTGCAGCAGTTATGTCTTAGAAAAGTATCTGCAGGCTGAGGCCGGATACTTCTCTCTTTCACCCAGCACTGAAATGAAAGTATGCAGCAGTTCTATATGAAGTCTTTTCCACGACTGTACTTACAGATGTCAGAATCACGGGTGGCCTTGAGAGCCCACCTGGTAGGAGCTGAAGGTATGGCTTCCACGGCATCCAGCGGTTGTGGCGGGGCCTCTGCAGTGACATGGGGCTCCGGAGGCTGCAGGAAGAGGAGTGGAGCAGAAGCGTTTGGGTTTACAAGGCTCAAGTGAGTCTTTCAGGCTTTGTGCACAGCCGGGCTGGAATTGCAGCGTTGCACCACCCAGCACCCTCCACTGGGGAGATTTCTTTCTACAGTCATAATTCTTGATGAAAGAAGAGATTCAAGTGTTCCTTTTCATGTAGGGTGTGACTCCACTGCAGAGCAGAGCACAGAGTTCCTCTGCTAGATTTTATTAGATGCCAGATCTGACATTATCCTCAAGCATTTCCGGCACCAGAGTATTTCCAAAATTTCTGCTGCCCATTGAAGAATTCACACTTCATCAAGGGAGAAGGCTGGAAGGAGCTTCACAGCTGCATTTTGCTCACACTGAGATCATGGCGGAGCAGCCTGCCTTCTGCAGTGCAGGTCAGAAGTGAGCGCACTCGTTCCTTTCCTCGCTGCGTACCGAGCTGCTCTTCCTGCTTTGAAGGAGAAGACCATCATTCCTCGCATTTCCCGCCCCAAGCACACCCAGAAGCTGTCCTCATGCTGTTACATTCTCACAGTTTGTCCCCTGTTGAGCTGGGGGAGATGGAAACAATTTTTCTGAAGATTTAGATGCAGAATCTTCCAACACGAGGAGCAGAAACACGGTTTGTCCGTTTGATTCAACACCACATGTGCAACACCATCCAGTTTTCTTGACGTTTGTAGTCAGTGTTCTTAAAGGAAGAATGGACCTTTTTCAGTCTTAAAAAGCAAAGGGCCATTTGTGGGTTTCTGAATGCTGTTGGCAAACCTTTTGTTGCTGGTGCTGTGCTCGTCAGTAGCTGTATTTATGCACTGCTCTCTCTGTGAATTAAAATGTTGAGGCAGCTCCTGACATGCTTCTTCCAGCACATCCTTTCGGAGTATTTGGTTGCCATAGGGACTGAATCCAAAGGGCATACACCATTCACATAAATGTTCCCTGATTAACAACTTGCAGCGTGTCCCTTAAACATTTTAATTATCCGCGATGCAACTTGAAATGCTGTTGAATGTATTATCTGTTCATTTCAGTATCTTAATTTTTCTTAAGCTACCATTGCAGTAGCTGAAAATTATGACCATGTGAATAAGAGTGAGGTGGGAGACCGTACTGCCTTGCAGGATAATCTGTTCTTCAGCTTCTCTTCATCTTGATCGTAGATCCTCTGTACCATCGGTGGAGAAGATGTGCTGCTGCCTCAGTGCCAGGGAGACGGGAGCAGCGTGGTTACGGGGCAGAGGTGGGGCTGCAGGGACAGGGAGCACGGAAAGCATTGGCCTCGCTTGACAGGCACTGAACCTCAAGCCTTGTTTTCCCAAACTGTAGGTGTATTAGCACTAATGTGACAGCAGCTACTGAACTGTGAGAGCTGGACTTAGCAAATAAATAGGACAGGATTTTGCTGATCTGTGTGTGGTCAGTCACTCCTTTCAGTTCCTGTTTAGCCAAGACGAAGTCACCTTGGAGCAAAACTTTCTGTTTTCACAGCTCCAACCATTACATTGGGCATGAGAGTTGGTCAAGTTACCAAGACGTTTCCTTAACAGCTCTGCTTGCTGCCCTTTTACATCTTTCACTTGCTGACTTTCCTGAGCCAGAAAAACAGCTTTGGCACTTCAAACGCTGATTGCACACAGACACAATAGGTCTTTTTCTGCGGTCTTCTGACATCCAGCACAGACTACTGCAGGCTTACATCCATTAGCAGTGATCACTGCTGTGTGTGTTTTCCTTGAAAATCTGAATGGCAGAGTTCAGCACAGAGCCTCCTAACCAGAGTACAGCACGTGCTGAGGCAGGGGTCTGGCAGGCCTGCAGCGTGTGGGCTTGGGAAGAGGGCTCTTCCCTTGGAAATGTTGGTCTATTGCAGGGCTCTCCTGAACAGCCAGTTGGAATCCTGAATCTATCTAGGGACTGAATTTGGATGTGTGTATTAATGGGTCTGTTGTATGCTCTATGAAATGATAGGAAAGCCAACCAAGAGCCCAGAACTTGATGGATGGGGGTGATCTTTGGTCATCTAGAGCCCAGAGAGAAGGTCAGTTCAGGAGACATGTAGGATGCTGGATTTTGAGCTGATGTTTTTTGTATCAGCTGTTCATACCACATTCCAGAAAAGAAATCCCAGCGTGGATTGATCTTTCGAACTCCAGTTACAGCTGCTGACCTGTAGAGAGGAGGAAAGCTGTTCTCTGGGCCATTTCTGCTGCAGTGGGGAACAGCCAGCCTCCCCTCCTCCTTTTGTAAAGCGGTGTGGGTATGGTGATGGTGAGCTGTGGCGGGAGCTGGGTGGTGAGGAGGTCCCTGTCCCAGTTTGGTGCCATTCCTCCATGGGAATGTCAGTGTCATGCGGGGCTGCTGGGCACATCCACACAGAGCTGGTGAGGGAACAAAGCTGAAGTGTGGTGCCCTGCAGATGGGGCCCGTGCCTGCAGCCTGAACTGAACTCATCTCGATTAGCTCCCTGGCGTGTGTCCATCCCCACTTAATTGGATGCCAGTAGCTTCCCTAACGAGGGGTGATGGACGGCGCTCAGGGACCTGCTCAAAGGGGCAGTGGTTGGAAGCAAGGATGTGTGCAGAAATACGGCTCTCACCTGGAAAGGGCGCGGGTGGTTCCCGTTTGCATTGCATCGGGGCAGGCATCTGTGATCTTCCAAGGCAGGGATGGGAATTTCTGCAGCCCTGTGTATGCTTGGCTGCTTAGGGTAATCATCTGCTGCTCCCAGCAGAGATGATCTGGTGCTGGAGAATGTTCCGCCGTGCCTTGTTCTGGTTTTGGTTAGCAAACGTGCTTTCTCAGCCAGCCTCTGATTTAACTTCTCCGGGCTGGGGGTCGGGAAGGTCATTCCCACTCCTTCAGAGCCGTCTCCCTGATGGATTTTACTTTAAATGATTCTTTGGGTGTTTGGAGTTCTCTGATGTCATTTAAAAAAAAATCAAAACCTTTGTAAGTCTGTGCAGATGAAACACAATTGTTGTCTTAGCCCACACAGGGTATTATGCAGCCTGGCAGATCCCTTCCTTGTAGCAATAAGAAAAGGATTTGGCATTTAACCTCTTGAAATTAAACCAGAGTGTGAACTTCAATAGTTCAATCTTATCAGGGCTTTGCTAGAATAACAAATTGTGAAAAAATGTAATCGTGTCTCCAATGTGACCTTGGCAGATCTGCCTCTGTGATGTGAGAGAGATTAGGTAACTCTGAGCAGATGTCTGTTTATTTTGAAAATAATAGTTATAAAATCTTTTTTTCCCAGTTTGTTTGCGCTGCCTGGAAAGGATATGACAGAGAGTTGTGGGCTGCATGGAGCTCTGTAACGAGCTACTCTGTTGTGCTGAGCAGTAATTGCTCTTGGAGGTTTGAGCTATTGATCTATTGGTGGGAGGTTCAATTTCAGCCTAAAGACCTGTGTTTGTGATTTAATTGGAGTGATTAATAACTCACTCGCAGGCTGGATGGGAATCGATGAGGATTTGAAACAGCAAAAGTAGTACTTTTTCTCCTGTAATGTAGTAGTTGATAGTTTATTATTAGTGCTGGTTTGACTAATTAAAATCATAAGCTTACTTGCTGCAGAACACTTCTGTCTGTTTAAAGCTTGATCTGAATTTGGGTTTTTGTGCATGCTTTCATATGATTGATGCTTGTTTGCCTTCCTCGTAGCTTACTTACCTTGCTGCTTGTCAGTTGGTCCAATCAGGTGTGCGGTGTGCCATCACACATGGCAGAAACAGCCAAACGAGACAAAAACACCCTCAGTATGTAACTGCCAGGATTAGTAACAGCCTGTGCCCAGGGCCGGGGAGCAGCCTCCACGTCACACATTTCTGGTCATCTGCTTAGGAGCAGCACTGAAGGGATTTAACCCTGCAGTGTGTGATCCACCATTATAGCCCTAGATTAACAGCCTGCATGAAACTTTCAATCTCATTACAACGCCAGCATCCACAGTAGGTGCTTTAGCTGCAAATCCAGTTTCAGCTTTGCATTGAAATGGTGCCAGAAGCAGCATTGTTAGGAAAATGCAGTGTGACTTACTTTGGGGGATTAGAATGGTGATCCTCCTCCTTTATGCGCTGGCCCCAATCCTTGTGTTTGGCACCCATCTCCATTCAGCTCCTGCAGCTTTGCAGTGTCGTCACGCATGCTTACAGCTAACATGCCTGGATAGAGCATGGAAAGCTCCCAGATCTTCAGGAATAAAACGTCCTGTTAAAGAACCATAAAGCAGCAAATCGCCGCCGAGTCCGTGGGTCTTTATGCTCTCCCTTTCTTGGGGAGAGAGTGAAATTTCCCTGCTCTGCAAGCTGCCACAACAAAGGGTCTTATCTGTGGCTCTGGCTGAGGCAGACATTGAGCACGGGGCTTTTTTTAACCTTTGTAATTTGTGGAGCAAAATAAGCTTTCTAGTGAAAGCGCAGATGCCTCCACCAGAGTGCTGGAGGCAATTCCAGCTGACCACGTGTTCGGTTGGGTGAGCCCGTGAGCCGGCTGTGTGAGGAAGCAGGGCTGGGGGCCTGGGGATGCTCGGGGCATCCCGGAGCTCCTGGCAGCGTTGGCATCACTGGGGGACGGCAGCCTGTGCCAGAACAGAGCCGGGGGTGGCCCAGGGCTGCTCCACACACAGCCAGCAGCCTGCAGCCCTTCGCTCTCGGGAGCCACCGTCTTCGTGTTCAACATGTGGGATGCTGTTCTTGTCGTGCCGCTATGACGGCAACTTGAAGATATTTTACTCTTAAACTTGGGGGCTTCAGAAGGGAGAGGGAGGGGAAAAAAGGACACACTGGGAAGTTAATTCTGAGGACCAGGCTGACAGCTTTTTGCCGCTGTTGCTTTCTTGTCGTTTGAAAAGCTGAAGGCTTGTTACAGCCCCAGCATACAGCAATCTAGCAGGTTAAATGACTTGGGCAACACAGTTTATTAAAACTGGCAAGTGCTCGCTCCAGTTCTCTTCTTGATAGTCAGGGCTGTCTGCGAGAGTAATTGATAGTGGCAGCTGTTGGGAGGGTGTTTCAGATGGCTGCAAGACGACTTGACTTGACAGACAGCTTGGTACGAAGGAACCGAGCGCGGGGCTGGAGCTGGCTGGGCTGCACGGAGCATCCCACCATGGCACATCACGGCTGGGGCACGGGTTGGAGGCCGAGCTGGGGTCGGAGCAAGCCGCGATAATTGTCTTGCGTCTTAAGTAGCACTGCCTTCCTAAAACACAATGAAAAAGCCATCCATGTAAAAGCTGAGGTCTGCTCAGGGTAAGGAATTAGCACTTAAATATTGATTTTTCACTCTGCTAGCATCAGTGCTATCATTGCCAACGCAAAATACGTTGCTTTCACTTGTGCCTATCTGTTGCACACCCACAAGACATTATGCAGCAGTCTAAAAGCTCTGCTAAAAAAAAAATAAAGCTTTTGCTGAAGCTCACTGAATAAGTTATTTGGGTAATTTCTTTGTTTTGCTGTACTCTGCACAGTCGTGCTGTTCTGCAAGGACTCCTAATGCTTATGGTTCAGAACTCATCCCTGGGACTCATCAACCAACTCTGAAACACTCAGCTTCTTGCCACATATGTCCCCATAATTCCTGCGGTGATGCTTTTGCAGCGTCTCTTGCTGGAATTTTAATATGGAGCAGGGTTGGTAACAGCCAGGCTGGCTTCTGTCTGTTTGCAGGGATGTGTACAGGGGGATAGATAGGCTGCAGATGGCGGAGCTTGTGTTTCTTGGGAAATTGCCATTGGTAAAGATGTCATTGATGGATGTAGGAGAGGAATTTCTTTCTCGTATCGCCCCATCACCCTTGCTGTTTGAATACAACACAGGAGACTGCAGAAAGACATCTGAATGACTCCACTTTCTTTTCTTTGAGAGACAAAGGAAAGGCGTGCAGGCAAGATTAGGTTTTTTCCAATCACATCGTTCGTGTGTTGACAGTCCCCTTTCAGCAACAACCGGCAGCTTGCAGAGAGCGAGAGGCAGGGCTGGAAATGCCGTTGCCCTAAGTACTGTTTGTATAACACAATAACTGCTTATTGGAGTCCTCAAAGCAGCCTTTACATGTTTAATCCCTTGCACTTGAGCTACTCTTAATCAGCTTGAAAGCAAATTCCTGTAACAGAAAGGTTTAATTTGTGTGGGGGGCTTTCTGTATAGAATATAGCCTGCAATGCGCTGTAGTTACGCACAGGCAAGCGTGTCACCCTGTGCTGCCCTGGGGATGGGCAGCATGCATTTATCCCAGTGCATTTCGTATTGGGCCCGTGCTGAAGGTTTTCAAGGTTCACTCAGTTCCTCCCATAACATCCTTTTTGCGGCACGTTCAGCTGTAGTTGAATTTGGGCTTCAGCTTAATGCTGCACATTTCCAGCAGCAGTACCTAAAGCATTCCGTGCTTTTAAAAGTTTTTGGAAGTTTTCATCTTTGCCACACTAAGTTGGGATGGGACGTAGCACAAGACTCAGGAAGGCTGGATTTTTTCAACGCTGCAGAGGACAACTTAGTTGATGAAGGAGGCAGGAATGCCTCCTCTCAGGCTTGTTTGGTTTTCTTGTTGGAGCGGCTTCACTCCTTCCTTCCCTGTCTCTGGCACCGGGTCGTCGTTCATCCCAGTAAAATCATGTTCCACTGACTGCTCATTTAAGAAAACCTCTTGGTGGAAGAAATCCAAAGTGTTTGGTTAGAAAATAAACAAAGTTGGCATGCTGAGAAGAGGTAGCGCTCTGCATAGCGGAGAATGGCAGATGTGATCCGGCCTTCCCGTTGCATGGCTGAAGCATGAATCATTGCAAATGTCAGATTTCCTGTGAAGGGATGAGCTGAACTGACACGCGCTCGGGTTTAATTAAGGTTGAATTATTAGAGCTGACTGTCAAGTCTTAGGCAAATTGGCTCAGCCTGTTATCATTAAACATGAAAATTACTCTAGGACTTGGTTAAAATAAACACGTTTTTGTCTCTAGAACTTCGTGGTGTGGTCTGGTAGGGCCGTGCTTTTGTGAGGGTGGTTGTGCTGCATCTGTGCAGAAGGGACTGGGTTGGGAGCTGTGGTACAGAACACTGAGAGAACCTCTGTGAAACCTGGCCCAGCAGCAGGGAGCTTGGGCATGGGAGTGCCCAAAAGTACCCAATTCTTTCATTGGGTGTCTGGTTGTTCTGGAAAATGGAGCACAAAAGCAAGTTGGCAGCAGGAATTAGGTACGTACCCCTGTCACTAACTAATACAACCAGGGCAGTGGGTCCATTCAGCCAGCGAGATTTTGCTGTGAGAAAACTGCAAGTGAGAACTAATGCTGAAACCATGGGGAATCAATACCTAAAGCTGGTCAAACAGCTGCTTTTAATGCAGGACTTTATTGATTTGTTTTGGATCTAATTGACTTTTTGCTCAACTAACTTTTGTGGTGCCACTGTGTTTTGAATATACATCATTGGTTTGCATTGCCTATAATTACAGGATATGAAGTTTAACTCTGTAGGAGGAGGACTACCGGATGCAAAGAGCTAATAGGCTCTCAGGAAACCTATGGTCAGGGATGAAACCCAATTGCTTTTAATGGGTAGCTCCTGAAAAACAGTGGGATCTGCAGCTGTGAGTACACTCGCTCTAAAATGCAGCACGTGGACCCGTGGCTTAATTAGGCAATGACAATTTTTCAGTTGACAATAATAAAATCTGAGGAAAATTGACAAACGTAGGTGGCATTACCAAAAATATTTGGCAAATGGGAGCAAAGAGTTTTTGATTTTAGTAAGAAATTTCCCTAAATAAAACAGAGTACCTGTGATGCACGAATTGTGCCTTTGTCTGACGGCAGCACCAAAGGGGCCAAAGCTGAGGCAGCACAGTCCTGCTCCATGCAGGCTGCATAGCAGACCGTGTGTGCTGCCAGAATTAGCTCTCTGTGTGTGCTGTGCTATTTCCACACCTCCTACAACAGGAACTGACTCCGTCCTTTGATGAGACAGGAACATTTCAAAGGTGGAATTTGTTGGCGAGGGTGTTGAGAGCATGTTAAGGAACGTAGGTAGCATCTCCTGTGTGTCTGCAAGCCAGCTAAATGCAGACAGCCCCAACACCTTCTGGTGGGTAATGACAGCATGCACCCTACCTGTCCAGACAGCTGAAACACACGAATGAGTCTCGTTCTGTAAGCTTTTCTTGTGATTGTGTGTATGTGTGCCCTCAAGGAGAAACAGATTCTATTGGAAGAGGACTCCTGTGGGAGCTGAATCTCATTCATGTTGGTCCTTTTGGTTCTCTTTGGCCTTTTGGATACTGTTCGATCTGAAATCTCTGTTCCTTCCTCCCTTTTCCCATTTCCTTTCCACCCTTCCAATCTGTTCCACTGCATTTCTAGTTTAATTTGGAGAAAAGAAAATACTCGGCATTATAGAACCAGTAATTCCAAATGGAATTCCCACCACAGGTGCATTCAGCAAGGTGACAGCATTGCTTATAGCTTTGGTGTACCTTCCATACAGATATGAGCAGTGGTGAGGACAAGCTGGACTACATGTCTGGGGCTACACGTGCTTACTGCACTTCTGGCTGAATTTTTCCACCCTTCTCTGATCTATTCTCCCATACAAGTGTGTGGCCAAGGACCAGCAGTGTCACAGCTTCGCAGCAAAGCTGTCCCATCCCTTGCTACACACAAATATCCAGAGAAGCCTCCTTCCCAGAGGCTGGGTGGGCTTGTCATCGATGGTTAGTGCTTGGGTCATGGTGCCTTGTGGCTGGGATTGAGCCTCAACACAATGTAGATTACCTTGAAAGACCGCTGAGAAAGTGAAGTGCCTTCATGATCAGACTTGTGTTCATGAGTTTATTATTGGCCTTAAATCTGACATTGGGCAGGAAATCCTGTAGCAGTAACTTGAGACATGTTCACACTCCTACTGTACGTAACCTTGGGACTCTGTAGAAGTCACCAAGCTATATGTTCTTTGTAGTATGGATTCGTTTAATGACACCTCAGTCTTCTACACACATGCCAAGGAGTACTGGCTAACCAGTCAAGGACAGGGAAGGACGGGCTCACAAACACTTCCATCCTGCAGCAGCACTGCTCCCACGGTGCTCCCACAAGCTGAGACGTGTCTTGGTTTTTTTCAGACATATGTTCTACCCTGCAGCGAGACAACCGCAGACCTCTCAAGTGTGTGCCTTTTGTTTTTTCTTGTTGCTCCATAAGGTCCCACCTTGAATGACAAGCCAGAAGCGAAAGCAGCCAATGTCCCAAAGGTGTCTGGGCTAGAGCGGAGCCGGGAGCTGAGCACCGACGTGCCCTTCACCCTGCCTATCCCCAGCCCCCAGCCAGTAGCTGCCGTTGTGACTTCTACTTCCTCAGCGCCCACGTCGAGCGCCAGAGCGAGCCCGCTGTTGAAGAAGGAGCCCGTGATTTCAGCACCAGCACCACCAAGGCTCACACCTCAGCCGCAGCCTCGGCCTCAGTCACAACCTCAACCTCGGCCGCAGTCGCAGCCTCAGCTGATACCTGAGCTTCGGTCCCAGCCTCCGAGTCACATCCCTCCGCCTCTCAACTACCAAGTGCATCACCAGGTGGCCCACAACGGACTCAATAATATCAGGTAGGAGAAAGGGACGTGCCACCTCTGCGCTACTGCCGGGATCGAGCTTGTTTCAAATCGGAAAGAAATTGCTGGGAGTGGAGCCAAGAGCGCTCTTCCTGTCTGGGTAACATGCTCCATGGTTTGGATATTGCATTTTCCAGCTGCACTGGCTGGGTTGTCCACCGTGGTAGATAGCTGCATGTGAAACATGGTGATAAACTCTCCCATTCTGGGAGGAAGGCATGTGGAACTGAGGGAGGTAAAGCTCTTTTAGGTCCGGTTTGTAGTGGAGTTTTGCGCTGTCCTGTCTGAGCCAGCCAGTTCTTGCCTTAGAATTTACTCCTGTCAGAGTATCTGGTTTGTTCACACTTACCACTAGTTTGTTGGTTCACCAGCGTCCAGAGAAGGGTAAGCCTATCAGAAAATGCTGTGCCCCATAGATTCCCATGTAGGCTGACAAATGTGCTTCAATCCGACAAGCTCAGATCTAGCAGGAGGCTTAGCTTTGCTGTTTAAATTGCTTCCATCCAGTAAGTAAGAAGGATGAAAATGGTAAGGAAAAAGAGTTTCTAGAGAGAAGAGTTTATCCAGTCAAGTGGAACCTGTATGGCACTTTGGCTGGTACAGAAAACATGCCTTGCCTCCCGGACCAGAGCTAGATTACTTAAAGAAGATTTAAAAACTGTTTTTAAACATTGCGAGTGGCTGCACAAGGGTCAGTATATGACAGAGCTGCTGTTAAGTTTATATTTCACTGAATCCTGCATACTTAGGATCTGTTTTTGTCAAACCCTGTAAATGCCGCCATGATATAAATGATTAGTAATATTTGAGAGTCTTCAAGAGATCTCAGGAATGTGAAACTGCAGCAAATATTGCTATTGTGGGAATTACAGTAAATAACTGCAGTGATAATTCCTTTCAGCCCACAAAATTTAGATCACTCGCAGCAGAGTAATAATAATAAAAAAAGATTTAAAATACAGATTTATTATGAGGATAATATATTAACATGGTGTGTGTTTGCATGCTTGTGTGAGTATAGCTGCACAGTATGAACAGGTAAAACTTGGTGCCCAAATCACACACTCTGCAGCTCTGTACACCCAGAGTAACAGAAGAAGGATTTGGAGGAATTGCATTGTATGATCACAAGGACACACAGACCACTGCAGGTTCATCAGAGGCCAAATAAAGGTGCAAAATCCAGCAGTATCAGTATCTCACAGTTAGCTTTGAGGGCTGTAACCTGCTCAAGTACCAGAGGAAATGCTGCTCTACAGAGTAAAAGCTTCACTAATATTTGTTACTCTCCACTGACATTAAAAAAAAGACAACAACCAAATACAAGTCTGGGGAGATCAGTGTTGTGTGTATGGTTATATTGTTTTGGGTAGTGTATTTCTGGTGCTGTTTCAGTGTCATTGTAACAAGCTTTCTCTCTCTTTCTCTCTTCCCCTTCTGCCCCTGTCTTTTTCTCTCTGCAGCCGGAGCAGCAGTGCTAGCAGTGCAACGAGCATCAGCATCCCGAAACACCTTCCTCTCTCTCCCCAGATTCCTCCGCACCATTCCTCCGGCCCGGCCCTGCCCCTCTCCATCTCTAATCTTGCTACCTCGCACTTCTCTCTCAGATCGCAGACCCAACACCAGCACCATCCGGCCATGTTCGCCACCCCACCCACGCTGCCACCTCCACCAGCGTTACCTACCAACAGCCTCGTGATACCAGGTCACCCTGCAGGTAGGTTCCCTTCTTCTTCCAGGGCTGATCTGCCGTGCATGCACTGGAGGGTGTTGAGAGATGGGCTGGCTGGTGGGCAGCTAAATAAAGTGACGCGGACACCTCTGCGGGCAGTGCGTGCTGCAACTGTTAAGAGTGCTCATGAAACAGGTAGGAGTTCTGGACGGGCTTTACCACTAGAGAGATCGTAGAGACAGCACTTTAGCTTCCTGTAACTCTTCAAAATGACTTTTTACCCTAAAAAATCTCCTTTTCAGGGCATGAGTTATCCATTGTGGTATTCCACAGTCACCAGTTTTGAGTTTTTGTACATTAGCAGAGGATTTCCATTTAGTTTGCTGTTCTCTCTTTCCCTCCCCCCACCTCTAATGAGGACTACCGCTGCTAGAACTGACTAAAAAAACCAAACTTTTTTCTAGTCAGCCCAGAAAGTTGTTCTGTTGGGATGACACATGGGAAGCCCCCGCGCTCATGCCCTGCTCTGATCCTGCAACAAGCAGTGCATCCTGCCAGCAGAGCAGCATCCTGCAGCAGCACCAGCTCTCTGTGTGTCCATGGAGGCTTGGCCTTTCTTTGTGAGGCAGAGACAGCTCAGCTGTCAACCTCTGCTGTTCAACACTCACTATCTTTGCATCCTTTTAAAATGTTTTCTTTGTTCACCCCACCCCAGTTCCATTGTCAGGCCTGCCCTAAATGCCCTCTTTATAGCTTATCCATTAGCCTACAGCTGTCCCTGGAAGAGACCCTGGCAGCAGGAGACTTCCCTGTAACTTTCACTTGCTGGGGCCTCCTTTTGATCTGGTATTTGACTCTACAGCTTACTCAGCAGGGATTAAGCAGGACAAGCATTTTGCAGGAAAGTGCATCCTATAAAGCCAGTTAAAGGAAAAAAGAGAGGGCAGATTTGCTGCTGAAAATTCTGATGGTTTTGTATCCCCTTGTTTTTCCTTCCAGGAACTAAATAATGCGTCATTATTTAGAACTGCTTCCTTAAATGAGGGAGAAATGTGAATTGGTCCAAAGTGAGCTCTCAGAACAGTGAAAGGCAAGAGTGCTGTGGGTTCCTAGCCAGGAGCAGGACCACATAGGCCAAAGCCGCTGGCTTTCACAGGCACTGGCACTATCTAGAATTTCAACTACTTGTCTGGGAAGATGTTGGCAGCACTGTGGGAGATCTATTCATTGCTTCCGCTGTTTAAGGCAAAGAACTGCTGTGATGGAGACTAAAGAATTGCAAAAGGAAATAGCAATGTGCTCGCTAAAAGCATGGTACTGCAGTCACTGAAAGCAAGTATGTTTTCACCATTAACTTCAGGAGGTGCAAGATGACCTATTCACATTCAGCAGCTTGCCAGGAAATGGTAACAGTCTTGTTCCTACTAAAAGGATTTCTTCTGCAATTGAAGCTGGAGAGGCCTAAGTTAGTGGAGGGAAAGGTCTGAGTGTCTAACCCTGCAGAAAATGGGTTTCATATAATGCAGACAATTCCTCTTGTCTGCATTATATGAAATGCCTGCAAACTGGCACATCATAAAATCAATACAGAGAGCTGCATATCCAGGTGCTTCTGTTGTCATTCACATAAAACTTTCTTAAAAGCAAGTGATGTTGTTGAGTAGCCTAGAGAGGTAGGAGCCAACTACCACTTGCAGCATGGTCCTTGCTGTGCTATTTGAGGGTATGTGTGCTCATAGTGAATGCTCCAGCTTAGAAAAGCCTACAAGAGAGCATGGAGCTTTTAAGTCTCCTGTTACTGTCTTTTTATTTCCCTGCTTTGGAGAAAAAAGTGTTCTTCCTTAAAAGTTATTTTGGCACGCTTGTCACTCTTACCAAGAAGAAGAGCAGGTCACTAAGTTCCTGCATTCACTGGTGGTAAAAGTTCAGATCTCAGAATAGCAAGAATGCACTTCTAGCGGCACTTCTTCCTCTGGAAATCTACAGCTTACGCAAGTAACTTAGGAGCAGCCATCATGTGGGCCTCCTTTCAAAGGCCCCAAGAGAGGCTCCGATGTATGACACAGAGGAAACACCAGTCTTTGTCTCTTCTCTGCTGAATGAGGGTATCTAGCAGCATCAGCAGAAGTGACCCTTTGCTTTCATGCCCAGCTCATGTGTGCACACTTAACAGTAGTGTTTGAGCATTCCAGAGTGTGCCATGGGGCCCATGGGGCAAGGCATCGCTGGCAGGCACAAGAACTGACTTCTGACTTAACATTGCTCAGAGTGTCTCTTGGAGCTGGGTTACTACTCAGCAGTCCCATCTTTACTATGGAGCAGCCACTCCTCCAAGTGCCACGCTGCTTCTCCGAACATCTGTGGGCCTCCCCTTGTCCCAGTAGAAGCCAAAACCATGGGGCGGGACAGTGGGCCAGAGCCAGCTACAAATCTAACAGTGTGACTTCAAGTCTCTAAAGAAATTGAGTATCAGAGCACTTAGAACTGCCAACTTGCTTTTATCTCTCCCTCAAGAAAAATAGAAAGTGGATTATCTTGATGCTAACAGAAGGATTCTGTTTCTTTTAAGTTGTGCCAGATTTAAATGCATAAACACAACACACATATGAAATTATATTCATATTCTCTAACGACACTAGGTTTTGGTCGTAAGTGCTCTCACCTTTTTTTGAGTAGAGACCATTATAGACTCATTTGGTCCAGTGCCTGAGTCTTCAGCATCACAAGTATATGTACTTTCTGCTCTCCGTTTCTGTCCATGTGTAAATATTATTAACACAGAATGTAGCAATGCACAGTACCTGCTCTTAGCAGCACATTGTTACTCAAAAGGAAATGAATTAAGCATCCAAAAAATGCTGTCAGAAGTGACTTTCAATGGGATATACACTTTCAAGTGTCAGTCTTGAAATCCTAGATCAGAGTGCCTCTTTTTGAAGACCTTAATGATGTCAATTCAGAAAATGATTTAGATACTTCTAGTGGTACTCTAAAATATTGAAGTGAAAGAAGTGCCTGTGGAATATGCAATAATAAGCACATGTATTCTTTTGCCGCTTTATACCCAGTGCTGCCGTTTAGATGGGGTCTGACCATGAGAAAAAAGGGTCAGTGTAAGTTCAGTCACAAGAAGTCAGTCAGGAATGGGTGCCCATCACCCGCAGCTCATGGCACAGGTTGTGCACAGCTTACAGAGCACCTGGCGTGCTGGATGTCGGCTGGCACCTGTCTGAAGCTGTTAGGCAAGATCACAGATGGATTTAATTGACACCAGCAGACATTTCTGGGCAAGCGGACGTTTGTTTTTATTCTCCTCAGTCACGTCATTTCTGAAGGGCTGGTGCCTTCCATTACCCTGAAGTGCATTCAGGGTTGGTGTGATGTGGTTCTTCCAGAGGGAGGTACTGAGGACAGGCCCCTTGTTGTGAGGCGGAGCGCTGTGTTCCAGCAGTCACGGCAGCTTCCATGAGCTCCTGCGCCAGCTCAGCCTTTCTCCTCTTCCTGCCAATTCCTCCTTATTTTCTAGTGGGAGAAAAACCTGGAGGCAAGGGCAAAGCATTGCAACGTACAGCCTGTTAGAAACAGAAGAATTTTACTCCTTAGTATTTAAGGTCTCAGTAAAAAAGACAGTTTGCAAAGAAGGCCTCAGGTAGTGGGATGGGTGTTTGTGGTCGCCGTGTGCAGGGGGAGGTTGGCCTGCAGGGAAGCAGCCGTCAGATCCAGCAGTTGGCAGCCAGCCGAGTCCATCGGCACCACACTGCCTGCTAGCCATGCTTGACGGTTTGTCCTTTAACTCCACGCATGTCAAAATGTGAGTTATGCATAGGGCTGCCGTCCACTCAGTGCAGTTGTACGCCCCTGGATGGTGACAGCTGGCAGGAAGCAGGTTGGTGCGTTCCCAGCGAGCGCAGGGGAAGGGCCGAGGTGGGGTCTGAGCAGCCCCGGGGCGGGCAGCGGGGGGGATGCGGGCGGCTGCTTGCTGAGCCCCGAGATGATGTTTTCTGCTGTGATGACTCATGGTGTTCTCTCTTGTCTTTAGATACCAGCCTGTTGATATCATTCAACCAACCAATCATGTATTGCCAGCCTCATTCGGGGATTCTGATTGGTACTTTGTCACAGGCATCTCTCTTACCTCCACCAATGAGTCCTCACGTAGAAAACCACCACAGCATGACCTGCAGAAACAGGGAATGCCAGGTGAATATTGACTCTTTCTCCTCCATCTTTGTGGTACTCACAGGCCCACGGGCCTCTGTGTCTTTTTTTTTTCTCTCTCTCTCTCCTCTAGATCACGAACTGCTCAGGCAAGAGCTGAACAACCGGTTTTTGGTTCAGAGTTCGGACCGGGCCGCTGCCTCACTTGGCCCGGTGCCGCTGCTGAGAGCGGAGTTTCACCAGCACCAACACACGCATCAGCACCAACACACCCACCAGCACACATTCACTCCTTTTCCATCCAGCTTGCCCCAGACGCCGCTCATGCCGCCCTCTGCACCTCCCATGGTGCGTACCCCAGCCCAAAATGTGAGGATAAGTAGAGCATCTCTGGTCAAAAAGCCTAACCCACTCTTGTCAAAAAGAAACAAGTTCCTCTTCCTTTCAGCCAGGTGTGCTGTCCCTGCCGCTCCCACGAGGCCCCAGAGACAGGCCCAGCACTCCCCAGGGGATCCCATCCCATCCCCCCGAGCCCCAGGTGCCCCTGGCTGCTGCCTGTGAGAAGCCTGGAGCCCCTGCACCTCCCCTTCCTGCTGTCCCTCTGGGTACTTCACTTCCTCCTTCCCCCCCACCAAAGCACACCAACAAGGACACCACGAAGTTGGTGGCTGCCAATACAGGGCACGTCCCCACGGCTGCGATGCCACCTGCTCCCACCACAGCTCAGTGTCTCTTCTGTTTGATGCAAGTGTTGTCCCTCTTCCTCCTAATCCCCAAATCTGTATCAGTTTTGGCATTTTTATTTGGTCACCTCAGCAAGCACTAAGTTGTGCATGGCTGGTTCTTTTGGCAGAAATCCTTTTGCCCACCTAATAAGCCTCAGCCTTTTTCCACTGAAGTGGCACAATGAGGCTTTGCTGCAGCTGTTATAGAATTGTTAGAGATCTGCCACAAATGGGCTTTGTCAGTGCTTTAAAACACACTCTCCCTCCATTTCTGGCAATTACTTTGTTAGGTTGAAAGAACAAGGTTCAGCTTTTTTCCTCTCAGTTTCACACTGTGTCTAAAAGGTGGAAGCAGCCATCATCTGCTAAGGCGAGCAAAAACGAGGACTAACAGCAAAAGCAGCATTTGGGAAGAACTACCACAAACTGAACATAATGTTTCTCACTTTTCTTTCCCACTGTTGATTGCCTGATGACATTCTTGGGTTATAATCTGCTTAGCAGCAAGACAATTAAAGTAATATCCTCCACTCAGAAAGCAGCCCCAGGTGTTTGCTCGGTCTACTCGTGCGTAAACACCTTCCCCCATTTTCTTGATCTGTGTAAAACAATCTCAGAACTTTTCTCAGAAATCTCCTGTGTTATTTCAGAATGCTGATACCTGATCCTGCCGCAGCTCCCTGCCCTCCCACCCATGTCCCGCTGATGTCAGCCTTCATAGCAAAAACAGCTTGCAAGGCTCTTTTGTTATATTTCACTCACATCTTCTTATATTGCACTAGATCAGGTCTGCTAATCCCAACACCAGAGAAGAGTGTTGAAATTTACAGCTGCATGTGTTTGGTAATTTTTGATATTTACTCTGGAGGGGACATGACTCCAGTAATAACTGTAATTAATGAAATTACAAATCTACTCTCCTGCACGTAGAGGAGTGTGAAACAGCAGCTGACTTGCCAAATAAGCAGCTTTTCATGAGGTCCTACAGCTCCTTTCCCTGCCTCTTCCCCACTCCCTCCTCCCCAGCAGAATGTACATATTGTTCTAAAGTGCAATGTATATGTGCTTTGCTTTTGCTTCCAAGGTGGTACAGGACTAATGGTCATAAAAATAAATACGGGGCACAGACTGCACACGTGGAGGTGTTAAAACCCCATGCTGGAAAGGCAGAAGTTAACAATCAGCTTTTCTCCAGGGAGCTCTCTCTTTTACAGAGGAGGGAGAAAAAAGATATTTGTGCATCTGAAGCCATTAAACCCTTTTCCAAACAATTTTGACACTTGGAGAATCACAGAAAACAGACAGCAGATATTGGTTGCCCCATGGTAGAGATTATGGTCTAATGGAATCCATTCCCCTCCATCTAGTCGGTGGCCTGATGCACTGCTCCAGGGATAGGACCCAGGGCTGGACCTGGAGCAGAACTCCCCCTGCCTTTCGCTGGGGTGCAGATACCAGGGCTGTTCTCTTCATAGTGAAGGAACACATTACATAGTGCCTGCCAGCAGGATTCCACAGGGGGACTCGGCAGCACCCAGTGCACAATGGGGGCCAGTGCCTTTCCAGCCCCGTTAGCTCTGGGCAATCAGTCAGCTCCCTGATGAGCGACTATGGAATAATCAGTCGGTTCTGCTCTGTTAAGTGTTGTTCAGATGGGCCTTGATGATTTGTCTGTGTTGAAATCCTGATGCGTCCACTACTGCCGAAAACAAACTCACCTGTTTTCCTTTCTGTTTTTTCTTTCCAGTTTGACAAGTACGCTCCCAAATTAGACAACCCTTACTTTCGACATTCCAACGTGAGTGCTTACGTTTCTAGGTGGTGTCTTTGTTAACTGTTCTGCTTGCTCTTCTGCTTGTTTTTGATTGATCAGTAGTGTTTTGATTCATTCATTCCTAAAGCTCTTTTTCCGTCTTGATTTATTTTTTAAGGTACACAGTTTTCTTTGAGCTTTATTTTTAAATCTTTGTCTCCTGCATTTTTGCTGCTGTGGCTCTGTGTTGCTGTGCCTGGTGTGGCAGGGAATGCGCAGGGGTTGCTGAATCGGTGGTCGTTGCAGTGTCTTTGCAGTCTTTGCAGCTGGTGCTTCTCGCAGTGCAGCAGCCCGGAGTGCATGGCTCTTTCACAAGATTTTGCTCAGGTCACAGGAGTAAGTCAGGCTGGTGGTTTCTTCCCGGTGCTCCCCACTGCTCCAAAGCACAAAACTGTTATGTTTTAGGACTTAAAAAACTGCTGTACGTGCTCAGGAGAGACCTAAGCAAAACTTAACCCAGCCCACACAACCGCAAGGCGGTGTGCATGTTGCCTGTGGTTAGTGTGCAGTAGAGCATCTTGTGGTTCTTTTTTGCTTTGAAAATGAAAGCAGATCATATTTCCAAACAGGATCAATTTGTTTACTACTCCGGAAAACCACAAAGTTAACCAAAAATGAACGTAGAAGCCAAATTATTCCAGTTCCTCCAAGATTGGTGAATGCTCTGTGCTTCCTGCGATAGCTCCTCAAATTTTAAAGGCAGACACGTTCAGCACTATTGATAAAACTCATCAGATGATCACATTTTCCAAGTTTTGGCTTTGCTCTTAAAAATTTTGAAAGCAAATTTAGTGTGTATATTCACTGTGGCACTTGTTAGACACTTTACTATTTTTGTATGTGCCAGGCCTGGCACCTACCTCCGCTGCTGTTCAAGTTGTCCTGTGACATAAGCATCTCTTTTTCTTTTGTAGTTCTTTCCAACCTATCCTCCAGCAATGCCTGGAATGCCACCCATGCTTCCACATTCAGGTCCCTTTGGGTCACTTCAGGGAGCATTTCAACCGAAGGTACAGACTTCTTCTTTGAAGGCTTTGTTCTTTTGCTGGGAGAGAAATTGTGTTCAGAGTCGTGTCCCCGGTGATTTTGTAGCAGATGACTGAACTAGCGGAAGTGCAACGCAGGGTTGGAAGCGATCACCCGCAGGTCAATGAGCATCCTCTACACAAAGCAGCCAGCGCTTGAGCAGAAAGTTTCTCTTGGCACTGCAGATTGTTCCTTGGAAAAGGATGTAGTGGTTCACTTGGGAGGTCAGCTGAACCTGGAGGAGAAGTATGCAGGCAAATGCATTATTTGATTGACGTATCTACAGCTAATATTAGGCCGATGAGTCTCAAATCATTCTATAAATTTAACAGACTGAGATTGCAAAAGATAGGCTGTGTTTATTCCCAGAAAGAAGGAGAAATTGACTGTACAGTGTGAGAACAATAGGAAGAGACAGCTAGAAACGGGTAGAGCAGTGTGAAGGATCTGAATTTTTATTCCCGGCTCCAGAGCTGTCTGACCTTGGGCAAGTTGCTTGAATCTTCTGTTCCTCAGCTTCCTCATCCATAATGTTATCTTGCAGTGGGTTTACAAGGGTCGATTAATGCCTGCAACCTACTTGGAGATAATGTTTGAAAGGTGCACTGTACATGTAACATATTATCACAGCTGGCACTGACTGGCATTTTGAGGTATTGCCATGATAACCACCATTTTCAATGAATTCTGTGATGTGCACTGTTTTTGTCCTCCCATACTTGTTCTTTTTATTATCTGAAGTGTTAAATCCCTCCAACCAAGAAATGTAAATATAGCATTGGTTTGAAAATAGAGCATCTATTCCATTTTTAAGGTGCCATGCGTTTATCTTCCTTGCACGCTATGATTTTAGAGATTTCTTATCTTGAACTGCATCTCCATAGAGCTCTGCTGCTGTCTTAGAGGAGTTTAAGAACTAGCACTGTAGTCTGTGCTGTTCTGGTTGCATTTGGAAGGTCATTTCTTTAGCCATGCCGGGTAGGACGGTGCAGTGTGCTTTTCTCACTGATGTCGGCGGAGGTCAGTAACCAACCACTGCAAGCAGGGTCTCTTGCAGCCTTCCCAATTAATTTCATTTTATCGATAGAACCTCAGGTATTCCCTCAGTGCCCACCTAATCTCTTAAATTATTTTTTTCCTGGATAAATTGCAAATAGCAAAGCCTCTAAAATGGCTTTGTTCGACAACAGTGCTGCATGTAATGACTACAGAGCTGGGAGAGGAGCAGTTGCGTCTAAGCAGAGGGAGCAAGAGGTAGAGGACGTAGGTATCCCTTGGCGAGATTGTTGCTGTACTTGCATGGAAGCCAGGGGTTCCCTATGGACCCCAAGTTGTCGAGATCTGAACTTTATTTCCCAAGAAAAGCTGCACAAATCATGTGGAAATGACATTTTTTTTCTCGCATGAAAGGAGAGTTGAGTTTTGCCATAAGGCTGCTGTTAATGAGGAGCTTCTGCTGCACAGACAGCATGCTCTTCTGCCTTCCACCTTCACTGCAGAGTTTTGTAGATACCATCTCACTGTAAAATGCCAGTAGATCAGAGAGAAGCAATTGTATGGCAAGAAGGAAAAAGCGTGCACAGACCCATTACATTTTTAAACAGAGCCATATTATATGCAGATTGAATTCATTTTAATGATAGTTAAAAGAATATTTGCTCATTTGAGTTTAAGCAGCTCAGGGTCACACTCTGGTGTGACGGTTAATCACTAACAGCACTTGATCTCTGGACAGTGCTGTGTTTGCCCGCAATCTAACATCTCAAAAAAAACAAAAAACAAAAAAAAAGGTTGAGAAATGGATCTGCCACTTCGGCAGGTTATCTTCCAGTTTTGTAGAGGAGACAGAGCTGAACTGCTCAGCAAAGCCACTCGAGTCTGTTGCATTGTTACTGCATCATTTTTCCGTGCTCTCCCTCCTAAGCTGCTTGACCAAAGCCTTCTTAGTCACTACAGAGCTGATGACTTGGTTTTGGCATGCTGAATCCTGCACTTCTTGGTTTCCAAAGCAGAGGTCTTGGTTTTGTTTTTCCCCTTCCCATGTCAGTTGCCTACAGCTGTGCATGTAAATCCACTGCACATAAATCCAGGCTGACGGTAAACTTCTCAGTGAGTTTCCCAAAGGCATTTCTCACAAGCTAAGAACTTGAAAAGGTCAGAAGTATTCAGTGTGCTTTGCTGGAGGAAGCTTTCACATCTTTCTCCAGGGGACAAAGGGACAGGATGACACCATGCTGTTAACGTGTTGTGATCTTAAAACTCTTGCCTGTATGATAGCTGTAACTTATTTGCCACCTTACATATACCTCAGCTGTCAGACTGGCCCTGGGAGCTCAGCTCTGCCTGGGGAGCTTGATGACTTACCTCCACACACAGAAGAATTCTGTTTTTAATGAATTTGGAAGTTACGTAGCCCTAGATAAATGAAAACCTTCCACACCCGTAATTTTACTTGTTCCTTGTGCAGTTGAAATCTACCGTAATTTGACCTACAATGTGAGTCAAATAATTGCTCAGGGAATGAGGTTTAACCCCTTTGCACTCAGCTGTGTGGAGGCACCAGGTGCAGTTGATCTGGGAGTGGGAGATGGATGAATTCCAGAGTGAGAAGGCAAACGAGTTCTAGGGGATCGACTAGGACAGGGCAACAGGTGGGAGCTGGAGGAGGAGGAGGAACAGGGATTCATTCAATGAGGTGTTTAATTCCTGCTGGAAAATAATGGGATAAACAATGCAAAGCTATAAAAGACCCACAAGCACCTTCTAAGGTTTCTCATTTTGCTTTGTCAAAGCAAATAGATGGGCTGTTGCCTTTGTAACCATTGTATCATCTTGCCCTGGATGGAAAGAGGCCACGGCCCAATAGGTGGAATGCAGGACTAGAATGCTTGAGTTGTTCTGTTCCTGACTGTGGTACTGGCTGCTGCCTAAAACACTGAGGGAATCAATCTGCCTCTCTTGTTTCCTCTCCTATTGGCTGCCTGTTTTGTCTGAAGAATAAGCTTCTGGGGGCAGGGACTGTCTCTTCCCATCCACTTGCATACTGCCTAGCACAGTGGGGTTGGTATTTCAACTGGGGCTTAGGGGTGCTGCCATAATTCTGCTGCTAAATAATTGATGACACAGTGATTAAATGCTGTTGGCTGTCAGTAAGAGATAACATTTAGCACTAATGTGGTGATATGCGTGTTTGAAGCACAGTACAAACACGGAATAATAAATGCTGTTAACATCTAATAGAGATGTTAAATGAGCTGTTGATATGACACACTTTTATTCACTCTCTGTTCTTGTCTTTCAGACTTCAAACCCTATCGACGTAGCAGGTAGACCAGGCACAGTCCACCATACGCTGCTGCAGAAGACTCCAGGGGTAGGCAATGCTGTATCACCCTCCTTTGAGCTTCTCTGGATTTACAGTAAACAGAGTGATTGCTCATTGAAAAAAAAAAGAGAGAGAGCAGCTGACAGATAAATTGGCCTTTCAAGACTCTGAAAGTGCAGTCCGGACTGAATTTTCTTTAATTGATGAGAGAACTGTAGCCTCCACCAGTCGTGAATACAAAGAGATGCATTGACTTTTTTAAACAAAGTCAGAGGGAAATGAGGCAGGAAACTTCTTCAAGGACTTTCCCCAAAGCATCACTTGGAGAGTAGTTTTATGCACTCCATTTCAAAGCAATTACAAGGTTCGGAAAAGCACGAGTACTGTTCATTTACTGGTATGAAGCTGCGCTGTTTATCATAAAATTCTGCTGAGTCTGCTGCCAGGAATAAAAGAGAAGTTTTAAGCCTGCTTTAAGCCTTTTAGGTTTCCCGTGTCAGTGGGGACTTCTCTGGAACATTGCATTTACTTATTTGGAGGAAGGAAGTTCCCCACCTTTCTGTATACTTACTAGTTTTAGAATGACTGACGTTTTCTTTCTGCTTTTCCATAGGTGTCAGACCCTTACAGGCCACCAGTAAGAGTAAGTAAGGTTTGTGGGGGATTTTATATATATTTTGTGCATGTGTTTTTGACATTTAACATGTCCAGTAGAAAAATTCAAGCTCATCCTTTATTTAAAACACAGTGTCATTGTTGGCTCTTAGCTCCTTGTGATTAATAACTTATAGGTTGAATCCCATCCATGTTTTGTATCCATTTTTGTACATTAATAGTTCACAGTATGAAATAAGGGTCACAGAAATAAATGACTGTGAGCGTGGGCAGACATTCACAGATGATCACATTTATGGTGGCTTAGGTCACCGTGTTTTGTCTGGGATTCTCATGTTTCATAAAAACGCTGTAGTGGGTACTGCAGATCAGCTGACAAATAGTAACTCATTCAGCTGTGGCGCTGCTCATCCTTGGTCAGTCTTCATCCATACACTTTTCCTCCCCAAATGCAAGCAGTCCTAATGACCACACATGAGTTAGCTTGCAGGCCCAGTGCAGCAAGGATGAATAAACAGGGCTCTTTCCAGAAACAGGATGGTTAAGTCAGCTTCTTTCTCTTCAGCTTGTTGTAGTGTTCTTTGCAGCTGTTTATTTGAGTTTATGAAGGAGAGAGCACAAGTATGAGAATAAGGCCTGAGAGAGAGATCTCAGATCTCCATGAGGTGAAGAAGATTTCCCACATCCCACATTCTTCCTGTTTCTTTCCTTCTTAATTTAAACATCATCAGCTGCAGTACAGAAAAAAAATGCCAATCATCTATTGTGCCGTTTTAGTAATCAGCCTTTTTGGTTGCTCAGCTGCGAGACAGCAAGGGAAATGAAACTTTCTATCTGATGTAGATTGCTAACGTATAAATTAATCTAAATTCTTGCGTTTTCCATCGCAGAAACCCGGGAAGTGGTGTGCGGTTCATGTGCAGATCGCCTGGCAGATCTACCATCACCAGCAAAAGATAAAGGTAATTCAGACAGTTTATGGAACAAAGCCAAGTCTTCTGGCTTACACGTTATGTTGTAGTGACAGATGAGGCGGAAGCAAGCCTGTATTGATTAGCTAACACGTTCAGTCCTTCTAACATTTGTTGTAGCAACTGTATAGCTTACCTGAAGGCAAGGGAGTTGGGTTGAAGGGTAACAAAATGAGCAGGAGAAACTGAGTGTTTGGAGGCAGAGAAGAGAGGTGGAAGGCTGCTTTGCCCAAAATCCAGCTTTGTACAAGGCGTGGATGTTTAATGTCATTTCCCTTCTGTACAAGTACCTCCTGTGGAATATGGACTATTACCCTAATAAGGATTAAACGACTCATACTGTTAAGAATGTTTTACCAAACATAGGGCTGGAGAGTAGGCTGTTAGTTCCTGTGTTAGAGTTTGTTGGGCTTTCTGCACTGCAGTGAAGATGGGGTGGCTGTTATCAAGGAGGTGACAAGATACAGGTACATCAGGGTGCTCCTGTGGCAGACAGAAGAGAATAATATGACTTCTGTAGAGTGGTAATTTTCATAGGTCCTGCTGTAGGGTTTTGTCCCATTGATGAGGAATATTAAGTGCTTAAATAAGTACTTCCAAGAGTTAGGTCCTTTTTTCTCAGTACGTAAATATATCTTGAAGCTGTATACTTACCAAGAGGCATGCATGTTTTTGACTTAGGTGCAGTTCCTTGGGCTGGCCATGCTCGCTTCTGTAGGGGAAGGGTAATAATAGCCCCTGGATGAGACTCATAGTCAGTTTTCTTCATCCCTCTCCCCGTACCTTCATGCTGAGTGATGCTGGCTGGAGGAAAGACTCAGTCTAAAAACATCTCTCTCTTTCCAAGCTGGAGAAGCAAACCAGACGAGTCCGTCACCCAGCTCCCAGGGCTTCTGTCGGCAGCTTTCTGCCCTCAGAATATTTTTTGTCAGGCTGAGACTGCTGACTGCTCCTGCGGTGCAGCACACTCGCTGTATCATGTTGCATGCTCCAGTGTGTGCTGAGGGGCTGAGCTCACTTCAGACCTTATTCATGTGGATGAGGCAGGCAGCTGAGAGGCTGTGGAGTGAAATGGCCTTATAGATGCTGTCAGAGCATGGCTGTGGTATGTGACCAGAGATGCTGCTGTCACTCTTACTAACTCTCCCTGGCAGTGCTAAGCAGCAACAAGCCTCAACTCCCCTTCTTTTTCTCCCATTAAAAAAAAAAAAAGGTAATGCATAATGAGACTGTTTTTGTGTCATTTGGCAGCAAATGCAGCTGGATCCCCACAAGCTCGAGATAGGCGGTAAACTTGACCTGTTCAGCAGACCTCCTGCCCCTGGAGTGTTTCCAGGCTTCCATTATCCACAGGACCTTGCCAGGCCTCTGTTTTCTACCACAGGTAAGGGTGGCTCATCGTTTGTTGCTCCCCCCCCCCCCCCCCAAAAAAAAAAAAAAAAAAAACAGTGTATGTAAAGTGTATCTCTGCAGCTGTGTATGCCTCCAAAATGGAAGTGGGCAAGATTTCTTCAGGGGATATGGAGGCACTGGGGACAGGGCTGTGAGCCCTGCTGTGGGAGCAGAGCCGGCAGCCTGCAGCACGAGTTCTCTGCATCATTGAGCTGCAGCAGTTGGCTCTTGAAGTTGTGTCTATGCAGCTGCTTCTTATGTGCCTCACTGATAGACTGTGGAGGGATATTAAAAAGCAATTTTGACAAAACACTTGAAAATGTTTCCATTGCATAGGACTGGAAATGGTCCTGGTTTCTTTCTTGCTCTTATGTTTGCCGTGTTCTTCTTAGCTCATCCACTCATCTAGTTGTGTTTGTTTTCTGGAAACCTGGGGGTTTTGTAAAATGGAGGACTTCACTAACAGCATTGAAAAATAGCACAGAAGGTGTATTTTTTTTAAGCATTTGTTTTTTAAATGTAGAATTCCCTTACATATTTCTAAGTGCAGCCATCTCTAAGGCTTAAAATAGCATTGAACGTTTTAGAAGTAACTACTGTTTATGTAGATAAATTGCTTTCCAATATGTTGGAGAAGTAATTACAATTAATCCGATTACAGATGTGCAGTAAGCCTCAGTGCACTGTTCTTCATGTTCCCGACCACAGGAGACTGCAACTCTGACGTTTTCTCTTTGGAGGTCACTGGTGCTTTTCATGTTGGTGCCCATTTGCCAGATGCTGGCTTTGTTCTGTTCCTGGGCTCAAACTACCCCATGGCTGCTGCTGATTTTCTTTGTTTGAGATGCTAAAGTCAGCCTTCTCAGTGGGCTGACAATTGGTATGGTACAGTTCAGCCCCTTATGTGTGTAATTCATTGACAACCAATGTAATGCTTTTATGATGCAGTATTGAATCATCACTATTGAAATGACTGAGGTTAGAAGTGTTCCGTGAGTTTGGTCCCGAGCATGACCAAAATGCAGCAGAACTGAATGGAGCTGAAAGCTCAGTGGGAGGTGACTTCTGTGTGTGTGTCAGGTGGCCTTCAGGAACTCCAGTATTGGTTCGGTGTCCTTCCTTCAGACCTTATCTGTGGATGAAAAGTCTTAAACCTTGAATGCAAGCTTCCACTGCATACAATTGCTGCTGATTCTAGCTGCATGTTGTTGAACACTTCCCTGTATTTTGGTCTTTATAAAGATACTTTGATAGTATGAAGCTGACAGACTTACTGCATCTGCTTGATGCATAAGCACAGCTGATTTACAACCCTCCACCTGTTCTCCTGTGGCAGCTGTTTCCTTACCAGTGTCTCAGTCTGTCCAGTATTGTCATTACAAGAATCTTGCCTCCTGTATGGTTTTACTGCTGAATGCCATCTTGGACGGAGTTTACCCTACCAGGCTGAAACAGTCTGCTGAATCAAAGCACCAGTCTAATTGGTGTCTTGAGCTTATAAAGATGCAAGCATGGCTTGCTTTTCCATTCATAAAAGTGAGAGTGGAACAGTGTGCAACAGATATATTAAAGAAGGCAAATTAATAAAAAGCTTCTACTGGAGAGAAACAACCTTAGAGCAGCAGTCCACAAGTGTATTAATCACTACAGCTTTCACATTAACTCTAGGTAAAGAGTGCTATCAAAGTGAGCAAACGTTGCAGCGGTAATATGGAGATGAATAAATCTTTAGCTCTGCAATATCTGAGGCATTCTTTTCACCTTATCGAACAAGCGTGTCGTCGATGTGAATCATGGCTTCTGCCGCGTTGCCTGGGTACTGTGGGAGACATAAGTTATCTTAGGGCCACCTGTCTGCAGGACGGCTGTTCGGCTGCCTGGCAGACGCTATATTTAATAACTACCTGACAGCCTGCAATGCTGCTACCGGCTTCCTCCAGAGGATTTTTTATTATCAGCCCGTGTCGTTGAGTTTGTAAGCCGTCTCCTTTGAAGAAATCTTCCATCCATTATACACCTTCTGAAATCTTAAAGGATTAGAAAGATGACAGTCTCCATCTGTCTTGAGGCATTGGAGCAGTCAGAATGTTTATAGATAACTTCAGGTCTCATACCCGTGGTCTCTCTTAAGTTTCCTCAACTCATTTTCTGGCTGCTTAGGTTTGTGATGCCCAAGCTGGTGAGGGATGGGAAGCACTGTCTCCTTCTCAGGCTTTATAGACTGCTCATATCTGAACACAAGTGCGTTTTACAGCACTCTGAGCTCTGGCACCGAGGAAAACCAGGTCCTGGATTGAACAGCACCTCCATAAAATCCTGTCCTCAGGAAGGTGCTGCTTCTGTCGTTGTGTGGAATGATGAGTTTCTAACAAGATGAGACAGTTAGTATGGCAAGTTTTGCTTTCTGCAAGGGAGGCACAGGTTGTTGCATCCAGGCAGCAACTGAAAGCTGTGATAGTTGATAATCCTGCTTTGTTTGCTGAGGCAGAAGTACAGGCAGAGGAGGCACTGAATGGACGTCACGGCCCAAATATTTGCAGAGGGTTTTTGTGCATACATCTGAAACATAAATATTCAAAACTAGACTTTAGGTGCATCCTGAAAACCATCTGTGCTGATCTCAAGGGGCTAAAGTCAAGCCCAGGAGATTCTCAAACACACAGTCATTTCCAGTATACGTGGGAATCCATCTTCCTCCAAAACCCGTGTATCCCTGTGCCAGGGGACACCAGTGCTTTCAGATGATACATTTGCAAACCTGTTTGGCTCATGTGTGTCTGCCTGCACCAGTAGTTATTCTTTTATGTTCTGCTCTGGTTTTCCCTTTTGAACCCACCTAAGTATGAGCTTGGTCCACCTGGGAACGCAGGACAAACTAGCTCATTTCAGCCCATTCTTTCACCTTACCTCAACCTAACGTAAAGCACTGTGCTAAGCTGTGCTGTTCCTTTCCCGGAGGGCAGTGTGGTACCATGGCCATGGGCAGTGTCTAGGAGAGGAAGAAATGCCATGGGGGAGCCTACAGATGTAAGAGCATAGATGGGGCTTTCGAGGGAGAGGTGTGATTGACGTTCCCTGCACACCTATCGTTAACTGGTGGTTCATTTAGACACAGTCACTTCAAGCACCGTCCTTCTGGGCCCATAACCTGAGCTGACCCTATTTAGTCTAAACACAGAATGATGACTGAAAACACCAGCCAGAGAGATTCACTGCCCCATTACAGCAGGTGAGCAGCTCAGTGCCTCCCAGTGCCTCCTAGTCCTTCAAAGAACACCCAGAGAAATCCCACCCTTACTTCACTCAGCTGCTGTTTCAGATCTTCCCCCGCTGTCTGCACCTTTGGCTGTGGTTCTTGAGTTTGATGGCCAGGCTCTCTGTCAGCTGCCACTGAACTAAAAAGGGACTTTGTTCTCACAGGTGCGACGCATCCAGCCACCACCCCCTTTGGTCCTTCGCCTCATCACAGCAGTTTCCTGCCTACTAACCACTTGGCAGGTAAGTGTAAGTAAACCCTGCCTTCATCTTTACGCTTCTGACCCGGTCCTGGCTCTCAGCACGGCTCTGCCTGAGGCACTGTAACAGTAGTGGAGGGAGAGGATAGAACTGTCTCGGGGATGAGAAGCTCACTCGGAAGTCCTCCTGCCCACACCAGCTTCCCAGCACACCCTCTCTCGTCTCCAAAGGAGAGGAGTGGGATTAGCAGACCCCTCCTCTGAGAGGGGAGGGCATAGCACTGCACACAAGCTGAAACCTGACCTCTGGAGCCCTTCTGTGCTGTTGAAATGTGCCCAGGGAAACAGGAGGTTTTACTTCAGAGGTACCTCAAACAAGTTTGACATGGGCTCCTCCCGTACCCATTCTCACCTATGAAAGTTCTTGGCTATGTTCTTTATTAAGGTTCACTGAACAGTTCCTGGCAAATAGCTGTTCTGCACGTTTTGCCAGTCTTTCAGTTTCCTAATTGGCAGTAAGTAGAGCTTGATTTTTTCAAATTTCCTCATTTTAAAAGCTCACAAGCAGCTCATTGCCAATTAAAGATCAAGCTCTGTTGATTAATGTTGTAGTAACACTCATCCAATCAGTAAGTGCAGCGTGCCACATGACCCGGTAGACTTCTTTCCATTGCAAATACCCAGATTTACAATTCCTCAACGTCCTGTCAAAACTGCATCCCTGCAGAGTCACCAGCTACAAAAAATATAAGGGCAGGGGCAAGTACAGCTATTTCAAAATAAGTAAATAAGTGAATAGCTGTTGGTGTAAAACTCCAAGCTGTTTGTGCTGTTTGCCTTGGTGTGTTAAATATAAGGATGTCCATGAGGAAATGGGAAGCGCTTCATCTTCTGTACCATGGCAAGTTAAATACTGTAAAGAGACAGCTAGAAAGTTGGTGGGCAGAAAGGAGGAGTTGTTTCGAGATGACCAGGAGGAAAGCAGTGAGATCTTAACCTGCAGCTGTTTTGGGAGGATGTAAACCTGAGTTGGGCACTCGGAAAGGAACCCCTTGGTGATGGGTGCCTCGGGTGAAGTAAAAGGCAGGACTTGAAAAAAAACAAATGCCAGTAAGGCTAAGGCCATGCTATCATTTCCACCACCACTGTGATCAAGGAAGCAGCTACGGGAGAGGATTTGGGCACGAACAGACCCACATGTTTAGTTGGTGTATGGATGGATGTCCATAGCAGTTAGCTTAGGACTGGCTCTGTGCACCGTTACAGAGGGCAAAAGGTTGTACAGAGAAACGGCAGTGAAACAGTGCGTCCCCCTCAGTTTGCTGACCCAGGAGCCTGCTGATGTTCTTCCAAAGCAATTGCAGTGCTTCTGGTATTATTGCCGATAGGGAAGGGGAGTTAACAATTTAGCAACAGCCACCTTAATTGCAGCTATAGAACTTAATTTCTTGCTCCCCTCTGACTGGCATACAAAAGTTTATTGCAGCACCTGTTTGCAGGGTGAGCACTGAATCCCTTCTCCATGTTAACATGCTGGGAATTTTCTGTGCAAAGAACCTTGCGATGAGAAGGATCAGCTTAAAGTCTGGCCTAATCCTACTTGGATTCAGACCGTTAAGAAGGGGAGGGGTGCATTTCATTCTCCAACATTCTTGGCTAAATGCCTGCTAAATCCCTGTTTGCCTTTCCAGATCCATTTAGCAGGTCAAGCACCTTCAGCGGCCTTGGGAACTTAGGCAGCAATGCCTTTGGAGGATTAGGCAGTCATGCTCTGAGTAAGTACTGGCTGGGTTACTGCAGACAAACATCCCTTCCAGAAAAGCCACATGCTAATATTTACAGCAGCTGGTGGTAGTTTTTAAAGAAGTTTATTTCCTAACCTCCATTCTCCTATCTGAAAACACTGCACCTAAGATTTCCAGGTCTCTGCGGTGGGAGCTTTTCTGCATGTCACAGACATCAGTAGCTGTGCCCTGTGCCTCCTCACTGCTGAAGGCTGTTGCCTTGTGTGTTCCTAGGGGTGCTGGAGCTGCTTGACCCGCTGAGCTCTGGCACGCCATGAACATCTAAGATAGCACCCTTCAACAGTGGAGATGGACAGCAGGACAGCTACTGATACTTCTCCTGATTCAGAGTGTAGACTTTCTCTGTAACCAATATCTGGAGTTTAAATTACCCGTATAAAATGATTGTACTTCAAAAACATGTTACCTGTAGGCAAGACATGCTTGAGAGCCGCACATAAGAGAGCATCCTTATGCATCTCATGGTGTGACAGGAATCAGCTGAAGATTGATGGAGGAAAATCATGTGACTGTTCTAAAAAGCCTACAGCCAAGCTCTGTTTTTATACACATACATACATACCGCCGAATAGTCTGGTTTCTTTAACAAAAAGTCCTTGAATACTCAGCTGCAGGCGGCTGATTGCTTGTAACTACCCAGAAATTAAAGGTTCTGCCAGTGAGGGGAGCTGAGGAAGAGTGCTTTTATGCTGGAACCTTCGCAGGGGTGGGGGGCAGAAAAGGAGCTGGGCATTTTCATAAGTCATCTCTGAGTTATTCAGACATACATAGCTATAGCTTCCTCTGCCAGTGGCCTTAAAAGAGCTGGTGGGTCTTTGGCCAGTACCGGAGGTATCTCTGACCCCCTGCTAGCAGCTCCCCCTCGCCATGAACTCCACATTAGGAAGTCTTGAAAGGACAGCTCTGGTTTTACTTTGTCTTGTGCAAAAAATGCATTTGTAATGATTTGGTTTGAATTATCTTTAACTCTTCCTCCTCCCCCGTTGTTACTCTAGCTCACAACAACATCTTTACTCACAAAGACGGCCCAAACCTGCAGAATTTCAACAATCCCCATGAGCCGTGGAACAGACTGCATCGGACCCCGCCGTCCTTCCCAACGCCTCCGCAGTGGCCCAAGCCGAGCGACTCCGAGCGAAGCTCCTCGGTGACAAACCATGACAGAGACAGGGAGCGGGAGCCCGAGAAGAGGGATCTTTCTCTGAGTAAAGACGACAGAGACAAAGAGAGGTGAGCAGTGTGTGCTTTTGAGCCGTTTATTCCAGTTCTCTTTTTCCTCTGTATCTTTTCTCATTTTTCCTTCGCTGTCAGCTCCCATCATAAAATCACCTTCAGAGCAAAACATTGATTGCCTCTGAAGCAGCTGATAGCCGTGTCCCCCAGATAAGTGTAAGTACTAGTGGCACAAAAGAAACCTCTGCCTTTTAGGTTTTGTCCTCTGTGGAAATGCAGTAGGCTCGTCTTTCCTTCCCTGCTAGCGGGTTACTAAAAAGCGCCAGGTTGGGAAAGTGAGCATGTCAGTGCTTTCAGGGGTACTTGACCATTTTCAGCAGCCTCCTTTAGCAGTGCCACAGATTCTGAAAGGGTGGAAGTGGTATTGTGATGAGTCCTTTGTAGACAGTCATAGCTCTGGTTGCAGGTACAGTGATAAACTCAAGTGTTAGCTGGACGTTAACGAGATAAAAATGCAAATGTCTGTATCTGGAGCAGCGTGCATGAATTCATTAGTAAAAGTGATTTTAAAAAACTACACTGTAGGCAAACCCTTACTAGCAGTGACAGAACTGTATCACCTGAGCTACAGATACGTCATTAGCTTCCAGCTTTATGATTCTGAAGCTTTACATTTTGATTTTGAAGTTCTTGATATTTCAGATCCTGGCTGTCTCCAGCAGTCTATTTCTTTGTGGGCAGTAGAAGCCTGCAAGCCTTAGATGTGTGCATTTGACTGCTGATCGGGGTTTTGCAGTTTGCCTGGAGTGCTTTTAATGAGCTCTTCAGGCAGTGCCTGTGAACAAGATTATATAGAAGCAATAGGCTGAGAATCATCTTGCTTTCAGTGTTAAACTGTCTGACACCCTTGTATGAATAGTCATTCAGATAGGAAGCTCCCTTGTTGGCTTTAGCATAAATCATTTCTAAACCCAGGTTACTTCACTCTCAAGAGTGTTCACACAGGGGTTAACATCTCTATTACGTTTCTATTAATTCAGCCTAAGCTGTCCCCAGCATCCGTGTTTGGACATGGTTTTAATAACCTATATCCCTGACCAGCAATCAGGACTATCACAGAGAGGGAAATCTGGGTTAGCAACTGTAGTCGTAAAGGATAAATACTGAACTACCCCAAACACCTCCAGTTCTCCGCAGTCTGGCCTTACAGCTCTCAAACACAAACTGAGCACAAAAGGAAGGCATCACTGAGCCCCTCCAGCATAACACGGCCCTCTCAGTCACACCATCATACTCTGCATTTAAAGTATCTGTCATTCAGAGAAAAGTGCTTCTAAAAGGTGGCATTATTTATTCACTTAAGGACATGGGAATAAGTGCAACTATTTGGCTTGCTCCGAGGCAGAAATATAAATCCCGTTCTCACTGCGTCTTCTACACAATGGACGTTCTCCTCGAACCCCTTGCTCCTCATTGCAGGCCCTCATTCCTTTTCTTGGCCTGTGCAGGGATGCTTTCCTTTAGCACCTATCCGAACTGACAGAATGCCAACAGCACACACTTCACTGCAGCTCCACAGAAAAATAATCATCATCTCGTAGCTGCTTCTAGTTGCTGAGGCTGTCTCATGAAGGACCTGCATACTTTTCCATAGGTTTCCAGAGCAGCTCTGTTTTGTGTGCCTAGATCCATGCTCTAGGAGAGATCCACGCAGTAAAGAAAGTTGTAGCCAAGGAAATCGTTGTCTGGCAGCAGGAGGTGTGTGCACACACACTAACCACCTTCCCTAAAAAACAGCAATAAACCATTTGTACTTCTTTCCTTCATTTCTCAGTGAACAGTGAACTAGCCTTGTGAACTACCTGAAGGCAGGTAATTTGTCTCTTGCAGGAAATTCCACAGCTGTAGCTGATGCTAGCAGAGCTTTTCAAATCACTTTCTGAGCAATCTGAAATGGTGCAGCTAGGCATAGCGCTATGCATGTCCGGCATCACATGTATCTTTGTTTGCACAACCCCAAGGACGTATCATCTGCACTTTTTTTTTACAGAGACCTCATGGATAAAAACAGACATTCAAACAGATCCTCACCGGCATCGGCTCCAGTGACGCATCAGATAAGCAATCTCATCCGCAGCAACAGCCAAACCTCCAGCGATCCCATCAGGCAGGTGAGCCTCGCTGAAAGGGAAAGGTCCAAAGAGCCCGAGCGAGAGCACCCCGACCGGCTGAGAGAGCCGCCCATAGCAGAACACAAGATTAAAGAGAGCCGTTCCCCAGTGAAGGAAACTCCAAGCCATGATAAGAGACCCTCTGAGGACAACACAAAGCCAGTAATCCAGTCTGTATCCCCATACAGCAAACCTGCACTAAGTGAGAGCTTGAAGCTTACCAATCTAATGAGCAAGGACATGGAGAGAAAGACGGAGCTTCCCAGTGACCTCCAGAAGATTAAGAATGACATTAAGGTCAAAGAGGAGAGGAAGGAAGACAGCGATGTGCTGGTGGTGGGCTCTGAGCCTTCACAGCACTCCCGATCAGTGGAGCATCCCCCGCCCCCTACTTTGCACGGATTATCATTGCCTCCCTCGATGGCAGCCTCCATGCCTATCTCCATGGGCAGCGTGCACCAGATGAACAACATGAATGTGCTGGACCGCAGCAGGATGATGACCCCGCTCATCGGCATGAATCCTTTGTCAGGAAGAGAGAGGCTGCCGCATCCCGGATTTTCTTGGGACCCAATGAGGGACCCGTTGCGAGATGCCTACCACCGGAGCTTGGACCTGCACCGTCGAATGGACTTCCAGCTCCGGACGGATCCCATCCACAGGTTCCCTACCACCTCCGGGTTTTATGACCACGAGCGTTCTTACAGAGACAGGGAGCCACACGACTACAACCATGAGAACCTTCTGGAAGCGCGCCGAGAGCAGGAGCGGTTGCGGCAAGTGGAGGAAAGAGAGCGCTTGCACTTACGGGAAGAACTTGAGCGTGCCAGAATGCACCACTTGCACTCGTCCCCTATCGAAAGTCACCTGGCACACGTGCCATCCTTCATGCCTCATTTGAGCGGGATGCATTACCCCAGACTGAGTCCATCCACTGCCATGCACAACGGGATTCTGAACAGGAACCCTCCGACCGCAGCGCTGAGCGCCCCGCCGCCCCTCGTGCCAGCGAGCAGCACCCGGCCTGCCTCCCCCCGCAGGACTACCCCGCTCACTAACTCAGAGTCCAGGGACTACTCCCCCTCTAGGAACCCCAAAGAAGTAGAGGCCCGATAGTCCCCCTCACGGAATTCTAAACTCTCCTGTATATAAAGCAAACGGGGAAAGAAAAAAAGAAGAAAAAAAACAAAGGAAAAAAAAACAACAAACAGAAAAAAAACCAACAAAAAAAACACAGAAAACCTTTTACAAAATGCACTGCTGTAAACTTTTTTTTTTAATGTAAAATTTGTAGAAGTTAAGCACATTTCCATAAATAATGGGGTCAGGGGTGCAGACTTTCCAACAAGAAGGTTGCTGAGAATGGGAATTTAATATATAGGTATTGATTTTTGGTTTTGTTTTTTGTTTCTGTGCTAAAAAAAAAATGAGTTAAAAAGAAGAAGTTTGTACATTTTTTCCCAAATGTGAGAAACATTTTTAATGGATTTGTATTTTTTTTAATTTTGTGCTCTTTCTTCACTTAGGAAAAAAAAAAAAAAGAAGAAATTTTGCTTTTGTTTTTAGTTGAATTTGCATTTTAAAGGCCTCAGATCCTTAAGAAAAAATACCCAGGGTTTCTTAAAAGTATTATTTATGGAAATACTGTAGTTTTACAGTCCACTGTGAGGTTCCCTTCTGAGGCCCGTCGATCACTTACCTTGGTACTTTGGAACCGAAGTTACAGATATATATTAAAATATTAATAATAATAATAATGTACAAAACTGTTTGTTTTTTGCCTTATTATATTATGCAGAAATTTAAGAGGAATTTTTTTTGACTTCTTGTTTTAAACAAAAGAAAAACAACAAAAAACAGAAAACAAACTGTAAATATTCTGTTAATATAAATGTACACCAATATTAAATTCTTAACATAGGTAGACTTTATAAAAATGGTTTCTAGAACCACTCTGGTTATTTGTTAACATGGTTACAACTCATACTCTTGTCACAGTCAGAAATTCACACTCAGAGCGATACGTACGGCATATATACTTCAACTATGCAAGAACCTGGAGGCAGGTCGTAGTGGATGCTGGGGGGAGGAAGGTTCAAAAACAAACAACCCAAAAACAACCAACTCGCAACTACGGAGACCGATGGAAGCGGCATGTGAGCAGGAAGCGGGTGCTTGTGTTTCACAAAGAAAGAGACTGGATTTTTTGTACAAACACAAGGGACAGTTCGGCGAGGGAAGAGAGGCACGCTCCTGGAAGGGAATTCTGGTTTCCTACTCTTCAAGCTGGCAGAAGCAGATGGAACTGGCACAGTACCATGCGGCAGACCCTTTCCTTATTTTTTTTTCCTTTTTTTTCTCTTTTTTTGTGTTGTGGGCAGGATCGCTGGCAAGCAAGGACAATTTTCCGTGGACCCCTTGTGCTAATTGTGCAGTGTTCTTATTGGAATCTGTATACAAGACAAAGTAGAATTTTAGGAGTGCAAAAAAAAAAGTCTAATGGTTGATTAAAAAAAAAAAAGAAATTCTGATATATTATCTATAGTACATGAAGACCATAAGCAAATGTTTGTTTCAGTGTGGTTCTGCCTTGAACTGCTTTTTGGCATGATTTATTTTTTATTTCCAATTTTACTTTTCATCCATATGTAAATTTTGCCATGTTTTACTTGCTGTACCATCCCCCCTCCCTTATTTTATTTTTCAGTGTCCATGTTTTATATATCCTGGGCTTTTTCTCTCTAGTTAATTCAGCCATCCGCTACTATTTTCTTGGCTCTGTAACTCTTGTTTCCCCCCCTTCCCCATCCTCCCCCCTGCACCCCCTGTAATTTTAAACATTCAGTTTCCTTGTAGATCAATGAAGATAAATACAACATTGATTTTGGATGAAAAAGGCAGTGGTGTGTTTGTGTGCAGTGGCCGGCGCTGCCCAGCGGAGGCCGATGGTCGGCGATGGCAGCTCGGAGCCAGGGTTGGTGCTGGGACTGGGGCTGAGTTTGGCCTGTGGGTCTCTGCTCCTGGTGCAAATGGTGGGAAGGATGGAAAGAAGAGCCAGGCTCTGTGCGGCCGCTCACCAACGGGGCAGTGGCTGAAGGAGGGCCGCAGCCTGGAGCTGCTCTCATGTGTGTCTCCATCTGCTCCCCCAGCTCTTCCCGTAGGCTGAGAACAGACATCTATGGGGCATGGAGAAGTGCTCCGAGCCCCCCAGTCCTCAGGGGCTGATTCAGCAGTGGGTGACTGCGCTTTAACAGCATGTTACGGCTTCTGTTCTTGAGTTTGTGTGTGACTAAATTACCGAACGTAAAAAGTGAAATGAAATAAAATAGCAGGGTCCTGAATCTGATGAAAGGAGGCTTAAGACAAAATAGGCATTAAAAATCAGCACCTGCTCTCCCAGCTGAAATCGGAGGAATGTACAACACATGGTGGAAGTGCAAAATGTGTTGCAGTCGGCATAAAGACGTTAGTCATGCTGCCTGAGGGGCTGTAACTCTCCCCCTCTGCCATTGTCCAGTGCGCCATCATGCTTGACATCACCTCTAAGGCAGACCTGACCAAATCAGCCTCCCTAACCTCTGCTACAAAGAGTCCGTAGCTGCCTCATCCCAGTGCAGGCTGTCAGTGCACGCTGCAGCAAATCCAAGTGTGGGCCGTGCCCCGTGGAAGCACTGGGCCCATGCGAGGTTTGCAAAGGGAGCGTTAAATCAATGCCGTGCCGCCATGGCATTCCTGAAGGATTGCTTATTGCAGCCACAGCAGTGCCAGAGGAATTCATCGTGATGTGGCAGTCCGAATATTAAAAGCAAGTCGGTGGTTTGCCGTTTGCTGTATTAGGAGGCGTTGCTCTTACACTTTCGGAGGATGACCCACCAGTAACGCTGCACTGCGGTGGGATTCCTGCGGAATTACGCTGGGCTGGATATCAGCCTTCTCACAGAACGGTTCATCATGATTAATGGTATTATTACCTAAACAGAGAAACTAATTAATTCAACCCTATTCCTTTAAGCTACCCCAGCTGAGCCTTCTTCTGTTCAGAAGGACTGTAACAGAACTTCCTGGGGTTTATGCATTTCTACCACTGTTGAGCTTCCATTCTGTGCCCTTCTACCATTTTTATTACACTTTCAGACTTTTCCTGAGGGACTTCCCTCAGTTCTTGACAACTGGGGGGGTCATAGCAGGCAAAGGGTGGTGGGACAAAGGATGGCATTTGCGAGGTGCCTTAGGCAGCCTCTGCTTACAAGCATGCTCAAGAGAGAACTGAGGGATGGCAGCTCTTGCACTTGTGTGAGCAGTGTGCTGCTGGGGGTGTGATGTGTACATCTCCCTTCATCAGCCAGGTACAGACCGGCCATTGGAACAGGAATACCCGGGAGATCGTGGGGTGCAGGAAACAGTCTGTAATGAATCCTCAGATGATTTGTTAAAATGTCCTGTTTTGGTTTGTTCCTTTGTTTGTTTTTGACGAAAGGATCTTGTGGTTCCCTAGATAGCAAGTTTTATTGCCTAAAATAAGCACCTGGGAATTCCCATTCCTGTATTTACGGATCAGTATTTGGGGTTAGTTGTGGGTACCCGAGTTAGAGGAACAGAGCATTGACACAGGCGTACCCAGGGCTCCTCCATCAACACGGGACTGATGCAGCACCCTGCACAGAGGATGAGAGGATTTCAGTGTCTCCTTAATGACTCATTGAATGGAAAAGACGGAAGAAATCTGACCTAAAGTGTGGTAGGTTCCTTTCTGGGATCTGTGTTGTTCTTAGCATCTCACCACAATGAGCCACAAGCTGCCAACCTCCCGCCTGCTCTTAAAGATGCACTCAGCCACTGGTGTGCAGCTTCCCACCAAACCCATCAGGGCACAGGAAGCCATGAGCTGTCTGTCAGGCCCAGAGGGCTCTCGGAAGGAGAGAAGCAGATGAGCCAGTCTCCTGCCCTATGGCAATGCACACGTAGCAGCGCACAGCACTGACGACCACCTGCCTGCCCATGTGCCTGGTCATGTTGATGGCTCCTCAGCTGGCGGAGCTGAGATCTTCTATAAGCACTGCAGAGAGAGCAAAGAACAAAACTAAGATGGCTCTGGATTTCTGGTTTGTTTAATGGATGTCTGAGATACTACAAGGTGTGAAATACTTCTGACAAGGAATCCAACCTGCTGCTGGTTTGTGCTAAGCCCCTTTGGACAGAAGAGCTGGTACGGTACCATAAAGCCAATGGTTACAGCTTCTATTTTAAATTAAGAAGGGCATAGCTGAATTCTCAGCTGGTAGCCCTGAGGAGGCCAAAGCCGGCTCTGCTCTCGTGGGCCGTGCAGGCCATGCGTCAGAAAGCACTGACACAGCTCAGCCATCCGAGGAGGCAATCCATGTGTGAGGATGGCTCTGGGGTCACGCCACGCCAGATCTGTCTGCTCAAGAGCTCGGCTTTTTCTACCATGTCCTGAGGAGCTTCACCAATCAAACTCTTCCGAGCTCTCCGGAATGGTTTCTGTGCACCCTGCAGCCAGTGCGCTCACTGGATGACTTCACGCAGCCAGACATGGCCAAAAATGTGCCTCTGTGAACTAATGAATTGGTTTAATTGTCTGCCAAACCTGCGAGCAGCCAAAAGTAACAAAGTTTACAATCCTGTGGTCTCATTTACAAGGGGATAATACAGCAACTGTTTATTTTGTGAGATGTTGGAGTGAGGCAGGAGAAAATCACAGCCCCTGTGCAATATTCATCATCATCATCATCATCATCATAAAAATACTTTTAATAGGAAACACCGATGCTGTTTTGCTCCATTAATGTGCGCTGTGGTTCCAGCCCGCCTGGCTGCCGAGCGGTGCAGCGCAGTGCTGAGCTGCTGCACAGCCCCATCCGGCACATGGAGCCCAATAGAGGGCGTGAGCTGCAGCTCCTCATTTGGGTCAGGCCGGGGCTCCCCAGGGGCGCTGCCTGGAGCCCACACCTCCCGCTGCAGGGCCAGAGAGGCTCTGGGTGTGGGGGAAGTGGGCTGTGGGAATGCTGCAGTGGTTGGCTGGTTTCTCTTCAGAATAGATGGTGGCCGTGCAAATAAGCTGGGCAGCCGAGTGAATGGCTGTGTCACCAAAGGCAGCTGAATGGGGATGGAGAGGGGAAAAGTAAATAAATACGTGCATACATCCCCTTGCAATGAATCCCTCCCCATTCAGACCTTTCCCTTTATTTCTTCCTTTGAGAAGCGAGGTTATCGGGTCTAACATCACATCCAAACATTTCAGCACTCGCATTATACGGGATGCTCCAAGGTCAGCGCCTGCAGCTGTAAACTCATTAGTCTTGTCTTTTGTGAGAGAAGAAAGCCTCTTCATTCCTTCCTCGCCCCTTCCCCCCTAATTAAAATTAAAGTATTTCCTGGCCAAAAGTCATTTCTGCATTCATTCATCTCAATTCTTTTCTGTTTGGATAAACCACCCTCTGGTACTCCGAGGGTGTTATGTATACAAACTATAAACCCTTAATGGTCCTGCCGTGTGTTATGACTGGCCTAAGGAGCGAGCGCAGGCTCTGAAAAAGCGATTCTTGGCAATGCTGTGTGCGGAGCTCAGGCTCATCCGTCATATGCAATTAGAGATTAAAAGTGCTTGATGGACTATGGGGGAGCCCAGCGCGGAGGGAGATTAGGAATGTAGGAAAGAAAAGGCAAACAAAAGCTTTTATCTCCACGCAGCAGTGGCTGCTACAAAGCGGGATGGAAGGGCAGGCTTCATTCTCCCAAGGCACCCACGGCCCTCCCAGCCCCACAGCCGCTGTGCGGGGCCCCACGGCCACACGGCCACCCACGGCTGTGCCACTGCCCACAGCCGGAGCACTCTCTGAACCGAGGGTGCTTTGGGGGCTGCCCTCAGAGTAAGGGGCAATGTCCTGGTTGGAGTCCTGCTGCTCCAAAAGGGTTTTTCCTTCCCGCAGGCAGCAAGAGAGCAGGGCTGGAGGTGCCCAGCCTGAAGGAAGGATCTCCTTTCCGAGTTCCATTGTAGTAGTCCCAGTCAGCCATTAGAGGTGCATTTAAATAGGTTTTCTCCAGCATTAACAGGCTGCTGCCCTTCACTCAAAGCGCCTTTCCGCGGGTTGTGCAGAAAGTGGCGTAAGTAGGTTTCTTCAAGTGTGTGTGATTGCTCGTAGCTGCTGAGGTTGATTTGAATCGCTCACTGCTGCGCTCACCAATTTAGCCTGATAAATTGTGCATTATTAAATGGGGGAAGGGAATGGGGCTGCGTTCTCCCTGACAAGAAAGTGCAGCATTTCTCATCGGCGAGGAGCGATTCCTCTCATCAGCACAGCCTGAGAAATGCCATAATGAATCATTTGCACCTGAGAGCTCAAGTCTTTTGCATTTCCCATCACCCCTCGTGCTCTGAGATTTGGATCCTGTGGATTCTGCCCAAAGCCAGCCACAGGCACTGGGTCAGCCTTACCCAGCGCTGGAGCTGGGAGAGGTCTGCACTGCTGCAGTACTGTTTCTCACGCACTGTGTAAGTACAAGGCCTGCAGACCCCCACCCCACCCAACACCCCCACGGGCCCTGCACACAGGGGCTGCACAGGCGGGCATCACGCCGTGCTCCCCATCAGCAGTGGGGTTGTCAGTGCATTGCCACACAACAGCCGGGTCTGTGGTGCCCTGTGATGGAGCTGTGCTAATGAGCTCCAGAGGGAGCCCATTGAGCCCTCCTCGCTGCAGGCACCGACCCTCTGGGGAGGGGAGTTAAAAGGGGGCAGAGAGGAGCAGCAGAGAGAAGAGAGGCTCCTGATAGCTCCTCTGGGGACGGCGAGGTTGTGCTTGATTAAAAGCAGTGCTTTATGAAAATGTTATTTGCTATGCTTGGAAGATGGCAGTCGGTGCAATAAGGGGGTACTGCAAACCTAATGTGCTCCCTATGGAAAGGGCTGGCGCGTGTGCCTGCTAGTGTGTCCGATCCTCGTGTCTTTGATCCCCCCTCTTTAGTAGCTGAGTTTTTCCTCCCGGTGTAGGGAGGATCCGCTCTCCCAAACATGTCAGTATCTCTCTGTGGCCACGTGTGGCAGGGATGCCAAAAGGGCCCTTGGTAGGAGGGTTTCCAGAAGAGACCTGGCTCTCATGGGTACACGTGTGGCTGGAGGTGAGCACAGCCCTCAGGCCCTGCCCTGACCACTCGTGGTGTATTTGCTTTGGGCAGCACCAGCACGCCTGGAATGAGCCTTGAGGTGATGCACAGATCTATTTCCAAGCAGTTCACACCAGACTTTGTCTGGACGTGTTTGGTTTTTAATGCTTTCCCAGAGCACTTGTAAATTTTTATTTCTGCTGAGAGCGGGAGAAACTAGCTGCTGTGCACAGAATAAAGTTGATTGTCTACAAAGTTTAGTGCTGTTTTCTTGCTCTATTATTTGGCCATTCTGTGTTTGTGCAAAACTCTTTTAAAGTTCACTCAGAGCTCCTGGGCTGTGAAAGGAGAGAAGAGGGGAAAAGCTATTTCTCTGCAGTGCCAGAATATACAGAAGTTTTATGTACCGTGATGGAAAGTTGAGGTGAAAAGGGCTGGATCTGAGACAGAAAACATTTCTTTAATTTTCTCTACTTTTTTTTTTTTTTAGCAAGATTTGTTGTTGCTTTGAAAGCCTCCTGCTATTTTGCAGGCAATAAAATGAGAGACTTAAAACGTTTATTTCCTGAGACTTGCCCATGTCTCGAGCCCCAAAGCATGCCTGGCGAGGGGAGGAGGTGGCCCCAGGGAGCCTTCCTCCAGCCAGCGAGCCCTGCTGGCAGCTGGCAGCCGCCTTCTGCTCTGCAGCCCCATCCTGTCTTGCCCCACATGTCCTCTGCAGCCCCAGGATGCCCACGGATGGGGCACACATCTCCCAATCTGTGGAATTCCTGACTGGCAGCAGTCCTGCTGCTGAGCCAGTGCTTTGCTTCCTACACTGATGACTGCTTTCGGAAGCCCACAGGTTGGGGGCCCTCTGACATCCCCTGTGTGTTGCCTTTCTTGTGGGCTGATTGTGTCACGGGTATATGGAAAGAAAATATTGCCCTATGATTCTCGTAGAGCTTAGCCTCAGTTTGACCTGCGATGTTACTCTTACTTGCTGCCATTGTTTTTGGCTGAATATTACAAAGCTCCCAGAGCGCTGTTCCAAACAACGCAGGGAGGACTTCTGGAGAGCGGCTCAGCACTTCCTGCCAGGAGCTGTGGCTTCTAGATTGCTCTGAGGATGGTTTGATGTTCTGGGGAGGATGAAGGAGCATCATGTGGAAGACGGGAGATACATGGTTAATAGGAAGCCTGACTAGCAATGATTCAGCTCTGCTGTGCAGCTGCCTTTCCTTGTGGTGGAACCTGAGTGGGCCACGGCAAGAGCTGCACCTTTGCTGCAGCACGGTGTCTCAGTGCCTTTTGTTTGCACACACAGCTGGCGCTGCACAGTATCGCTACCGGGGGGAGGTGCAGGCAGGCTCCCTGCGGAGCCCAGGCTCTGTCCTGGCCTACCTGCCTCCCTTTGCTGCGGCATCTGGATGCGTCGCTCATGAACATGCCTGCACACTTCTGAGTGCTATTTTTCTCCTTCCCATTCGGTTGTGGTTATTCCTGCTCTCGCTGCACTTTTCTATTATCTGCTCAGATGGTTGAACTGGAGGTTAAATGGAGTAAAAAGTTATTATGTTGGGAAAAAAAAATGAAACTTTGACTTTTTTGGCTGAATTCCCTTGGCTAAATCGTGTGGGTTTTTTATTTTCCGTAACAGGTCCCCAGGCTCGTGACTAATGTTGCAACACATTAATGGTTTCTCTCGCCTCCCTGCGCTCCCCCATGCCACAGCCAACATCGCTGTCTGTCTGTCCGGAGTGGGTTCTCCAGTCTCTGCTTTGCTGCTGCAGGAGTGTCAGTGCAGCTCCATCAGTGCTGGCACACAGGGCCCCGTGGTCGCCCCAGTGCCTCACCCTGACCTTGTCCACAAAGCATCACGGGGATGAGCAGGTGGCAGTTACACAGACTGGGTAGAAGAGGGGCACTCGTTGATACCTTTGTGTTAAGAATATGTTTTTTCTTGCAATTCTGTTGCTTATGCTGATGGCTGCTGGAGGAGTCTGCCCTGAGAGGCCATTGCTGCACAAAGTACATTGCTGGGATGTCCTGCAGGGCACACAGGCACACCAACAGGCCCTGCCCAAGCTGGGTGCCCAGAGGTTGTGTCCACGCAGGGATTGCTTGTAGTACGGGAACAAGAAGAGCTTGTTCAGCAGAGCTTCCCCAGGATAGGGAGAGCTGTAGTGTGGGAGGATTGCTCCAGAAGTCGCTTGCTCAAAGCACAATCCCTTGTTAATTAACAAGAGGGTTTCCATGTGCTGTGAATTGCGGGGGGCTTTGTTTGGAAGCCCTGTCAGTCATTCCCTGTGCACTCAAAGGGAAATTCAGGTGGTCTGTGATTCTTTGTTGCCAGCTGTATATCGAGCGCTGGGTTTTACATTTGCCCTGCTGCTCGTGAACCACACAGATGCTACAGTGGGGCCATTTTGCTTTATTTGTGATGTGGGCACATGAACAGCTGGCAAGGCCAGACCTTATCCCTCCCACTCTCCTGTGCTGTGAAGAGCAAGCCTTGCTGGAGCGGCCATTTCTCTGACATGGGCAGGACAGGACACTGCACTGCAGGTGGGGAGGGCAGCTGACAGCAGCACCAGCTGAAATCTTTGGCTTTATTCCCATCCCAAAAGGCCTACAAACAACTCTCCCCTGGGTTTCCATGAAATGAAGCTCAATATTCACAAGGTACTGAAAAGCAGAAACAAAAAAAAATAAAAATAGAAGGGACTTGTTATTCCCCAAACCATGCATTATAGATGCAGGAAATCCACAATTAGAGCTGCACTTTCAAGATGCAACCCAGGAAAGCCTCTGTGCAGAGCACAGAAAAGGTGATTGCACAGGTGTGGCATCCAAAGCGACCTCAGCCCGACCATTATGACCCCACGTCATTAACCACAACACGCCGTAAGGGCAGGGGCAGCCCAGGCAGCCCGGCCAGCAGCACAGCCCTGCAGCCCCCAGCCCCCGCGCAGACCCTCACTCTCACGCAGCCAGGCCCTGCTGTCACAGTAACTCCGCTCCGTTACTTGAGCTTGTGTGCAGCCTACGTAATCACAGCAATTAGATACAACCGCTCTTAGCTGCATAGCTTAATTGCAACTAATGCACATCATTTCAATTAATTTTAATTATACGGAAAATGTGAAGAGTCTGTTACTCCATTGTCAAAATCGTTTGGGACAAACAAGATTAAAGTGCTAAATTTCATAAAGGGCCCACTTATTAATTTTAACTCGCTAATGAACAAATGTGTCTCTGGGTTCTCGGAAGATGCCTTCCCTACTCGGCGAGAAAGCACTGTGGGTTTGTGGCCAGCCTGGCTCCTGCAGAGAGATGGTCCCAACGCCACATGCAAAATGCACATCCCCCCACACTGCGCTCCCAAACAACACTTCTGCAGCAGTGGTTTCATATTAATTAAAACTAACGTCCACTGCTGCTGAAATATCTGACAAAATACGTGTAGGCACGACATTTACTTGGAGTAATTGTAGCTTATAATTAAGGCAATGATTTTTTGGAGACGTCGAAGTCTACCCCCTACCAGATCCTTTCTTTTTAATCTTTGGAAGAAAATGTTTAATGTTCCCTGGGCAAGTTTGCAAAGTCTTATTTATGATACGTACTATTTTTATCTGCTCTTATAAATACCACTCCCTTAGAAATAAAATGTTTCTGGAGTTTGCTAAATTAAAAGGGAAAGAAAACACTGAGAAACTTCGAGTCCTGTTTTCAAGCATAAAAGGGTTTATCTTATCTAGAGCAACTGGTACAGGATAACCAGCGTTATCTTATCGCCACATATTGATGTCAGGGTTTAAAAGGACTTGAGGCTGTTACGCTACAGGGAGCAGAACTCCTACACTGATAAACACGGAAAAAGCCTCAGTGCTCTAATCTAAACTACACCTCCTTTCTGCCCCAGACACACGTGAGAAGAGCCAGAAGCCCTTTCCTTTCACAGCACGCTGCTCCCAGCGCTGGGCTCAGGGCCTGCAGGCCGCCTCCGTCAGGGACAGCACTGCTGCCGGGCTGCAGGGAGAGCACGGAATGGCGGTGTGATGCTGGGGCTGGTGGAGCTCAGGGGGAGCCAGGCCATGCAGGAGATCCCTGTGGCATTTTCAACCCACGCAGCCTTTCTGTGGGAGTGGTGCAATGAGGCAAAGGGCAGAAATGGGGAAGAAATAAGGACGTACAGTAGCGGTAAGCAGCGTGAAGGTTCTTAGCAAGGACCAAAGTACGAGGCTGAGGCAGTCACGCCACAGTTGTTCAGCATGCAGAGCATAGGACAGCCACATAACCTACACACAGACTCAGATCTTGACACCTCTCACCTGCTTGAGCAATTCCAATTAAATTTGGGTGTATTAATCTCTCTATTTTTAATAAAATTTCGCTTGCTCACTTTCCCTCACCTCCCATTTCTGCCAGCTGCAGATAACACACCCAGCCAGCCCTCTGCTCGTTTGATCCTAAGGTGAAGCGATCAAACAAGCTTGCACCCTCACTGACAGATCACACAGAATGAGAAAGTGAGCTGCAAGGCAGATTAGTGAAATAGCTTCTATTACAGCTTGAAGCGGGGCTGTATTCTTGGCAAGTTTCTTTTACAATAAGCCCAACTTTCCTCCTTCAGATTTACTGTGGTGCCACAGTCCCTTTCCCTAGCACTCAGGATCACCCCTTGGTGCCGCAGCTCTGAAAGGCTTGAGGTTGCACTCTACCACGAGCTGCTTTTATTTCAGCAGAGCTGCTCCCTCCAGGTGTAGATGTCACGATGCATACAGCACAGCATGTGTCCTCTCCACCTTGTCTTGAGCTGACAGAGAGCGATTTCCAGCCGTGTGGCAGCAGGGACGCTGCGGCTGCAGTCCTGGGGGCTGAAACCCTGCTCACTTTCCCTGCTTATTTTTATAAAAAACAGGAGGAAATTTTACCAATTAAATGTGCGGGGAAGCAGCAAGTTTGGATCAGATGCACACAGCAGCTGCCACAGCATGACTGCGCCTCACAGAGAGACTGCAAGCTCTTTAGTAAGACAGAATTATCTTAGCACAAGATTAGCTCAGATATCATAAAGCACAGTTCCACTTCCAACAGCTCCCCACCAGGAAATCTCCACCCATCCCCACAGCTGAGATGCGTATCTGCCTTGCAGCATTAATTGTGCTGGCCTGCCACTCTGCAGCGCTTTCTGTAGGCGGCCCGACCGAACAAACCTGGGCAGTGTGGGCCTTCCCGAGCTGGGGTGGGTACTCTGAAAGTGAATAAATGCAAGTCATGCAGTTCTGCTGAACCTGTGGTTTAAAGCTTCTAATTGCTAACTTTCATCTTTTACTGGCATAAATAATAAATGTGGCGTGTTCCCCATTTTCCATCAGCACCACATTATTAAAGCAATAAAACAATTTCAAAGGTGTGGTTATCATGAGCTAATGGCACCTCCAGGGGATTGGTAACACCCCAGGAGACTTCTCCATCTTGAAAAAGCCGGCACCCCGTCAGGCTCTATTAGCTTGGCTCTGGGAGAACGTGTGCACAGAGCTCCCTGCTCCTGTTCATCCACAATGTGTGTGGGACAGGGGAGGTGACACCACCGCAGGCACAGCCGGCAGCACCTCCCCAGGCCTGAGCTGGCAGGGAGGCAGGAGGTGCCCCCAAGGGAACCTGCCTGGCAGCAGCACCCCACGGGGCTTTGCAGAGCTGTCTGTGAAGCCAAGCCCACTCCCTGCTCGCCACCGCTCCATGGATATTTTTCCCCTCTCGCTTCCCGACAGCTCCTAATCTCGGTGTGACATCACTGGGAATTACAGTTATAGTATCTACTGGAGTGTTAAGACCAAGCTATTTAGCACATCAAAACAACGGTATTAGCAAACAGACCTTCATTTAAGGTAATTATGCACCAAGGAGACTGCCTTATCTTTCATCTCCTGTTTATTTTGCTAACAACCACCCAGATTCTTTAAGTAATACCTTCCCTGCTCTCAGTTATCAAATCAGGATGGAGGTGGAAGGCAGCTGAGTGCACTCAGCTCTACCAGCAGAAGGTGGGCAGGTGAGGGCTGATGAGGGGAGAGCTGCCCACCCCCACCTTCAGTCAGCCAGCAGCTGGGCTGCTATGGAGCACTCATCCTGCAGTGCTTTGTGCAGCCTGGAGAGGAGATGTGGTCAGGGGAATGTGTGCTGCACTGCCTCGGTCCATAGAGGCTTCTGGAGAGTTCAGTCTGATTGTTAGTTGCTATTGCAAATGATCATACTGAATGTTAAATTTCTGCTGTGCCCTTCTGTTGCTATCACCCCCAGTAAAGATAAAGGGAATAAGGGTGGGAGGATCTGGAGAACAGCTGTGTGCTAAAGCACATTGACCTTGAAGGTCAGTATCAGGTTAACAAAGCCTTTAGATTCACGTTTCTGTCCCTTTCCATGTGAAGGGCACATCTGAAGCTGGCTGCAGTCACTGGAAGTCACTGATGTGACCACAGAGCAGTGCTGTGTAACCACACCACCCAAAAAGCACAGTGGGAGCTGAGCTGCTTGATCCCATGCTCTGCTCAAAAACAACCAGTGACAGAGGGATCCTGGGGACATCTAAGTGTCTCTTCCTACCACAGCACGAGTGGAAAAACGTGACTCATGTCACAGAGATGGTGAAGAATTGGAGTTCCTGAGTTTGGGGAGGAGTGCTGCAAACTGGATAGACTTTGCTGGGACAGCTGTGAGGACCTCGCTGGTGGATCGCCTCGTTGTAAAGGTAACAACTGCCTGCCCTGCTGCGGTTGAGGGAAGGATGTCCAGCCTGGGCCCCGCAGGGCTGAGTTCTGGGGGTGCAGGCTGTGCTTCCACTGTGAATTCAGTGTGTGGGTAAAACAGAACTGTTTAAATTCATTCATCACTTCACCTCTTCCTGTTGTAAGAGATGAGTTTCACAATTAGGGATCTGCTATTCCTTTGATGGGTGTATCTATAGCGTTATGTGTATGAATTAAAGGACAAGAAATATTTTCCAGAGGTTACAACTAAGAAATGGACAGAAAATAGGGTGGAAATCATATGTCCAACCAGTTTTCAAACAGAGTTCAGGAGTGGTCTGGAAGTCAGCATGAGCTCATATGTGGTAAAATAAAACAAATAGGAAGAGGAAAGTCTTGTAATGTTCAGAAGTTAATCCAACTATGACTGATGAGCAGAGTGACTGGGGGAGTTATTTGGGGTTTTATAGCTTTTTCATGTGTGTCTGAAGGAAAGACTGATTGAAATCCTTCTGGATATCGGCACAGTCACTCAGATGAAGAAAAGCATGAACTGTAAACAAAGGACTGCAAGAAATGAATGCGCAGCACTACAGAGGGACGTCCAGGAAGGCATTATTCATTGGTGCACTAATAGAAAGAGTGAGCTGGGATACCAGAGGACTTTGCTGACTGTGCTAAATGGGGAGATTCCAAATGAACCTAGAGGAACAATACCAAAAAAGGACCTAGGTAGACTAGAAAGCAACAAGATTCTGAGATTTAATGTGGAAAAAACTGTAAGTAAATCTGTCTGGGGAAAACTAATCCAAAACACAGATGTTCCACTGGAGAGAGAAATCTTGAAAGCAGTTGTGTTACAGCAGACCAGGAAAGACAAGAGAGCTGATGGTGAGTCCCTGGCACAGTAGGGTGCACTGCTGGCTCTGCAATGCCCCCACAAAATGCTGATTGTGGCAGTGTGATCCACACAGAGATAATGTGCAGTGCAGGCAGCTCTGAGAGGTGCAGCCCAATTGTGAGAGCCACAGGGGAAAGAACTCATCCAGCACGTACCACCGCTCAGTAAGGTGTGAGGTCAGAGATGAGCCCAAAAAGACTTAAGCAGAAGCACTGTGTGCTCAATCACATGGCACACTTAAAACCAAACAAATACCCAGGAACCCAACAGCAGGCTGCCTGGGTTGCAAAGGTCAGGTGTGCCAAGAGGCTGTCCTTCATTGTCAAATTTCCTCTTATATATCTACCTCTGACTGACAGTCCGAGCTCCACACAAAGGCAACAGCTGAAAAGGGTCTGACAGTGACTTTCTCAAGAACAGGTTGTCTTATGAAAAAGCCGTTAGATGGAAGGTAATTAACAAGATGCCCAGGTTCAAACTCTCAGAAATGTTAATCAGGACACGGAAAAGGTAACTCTATTCTCTGCTGGGTGGCAAGGCTGCAGCAGATAGCCCAAGGCAGCAGCTCAGGTGGTGAAGGCTGGTGCTTTCCCAGCAGAGCTGTGAGTGGAACTGCAGCTGCATGTGGCTTGAACAGCACATTGGCACACGGCACAGGCACAACTCAAAGCCTGCTGATGGGGTTTGATGCCCTGCGCAGTCTCCTGTGGGTCCCGGTGTGTCCCAGCAGTGGGTTAGGCTGGCGGCAGCATGCGCTCCCATCCACAGGAATGTGTGGCATGGCGAGCCCCGCTGCCAGCTCCTCTTTTATTTTCGGGGATGGACGGAATCCAATTTGGGAAGACAGGCGGCTGGTGGCGGCACAGGGCAGCAAAGCCACTGGGGAGCGTTTCTTTCCACGTTTGGTCTAGGAGACCGCCTCAGGTTTTGCAGGGTGTTACGGGGAGGGATGCAGAGGGTGTGCAAGGACGCGGTGATGCTGAGCGGTGCCCGCGGGTGCCCACCCTCCACAGACTCCCCCAGGGCCGCGTTCCGAGGCTGCTGCAGACCCACATTGCCACCTAGTGCCAGAGGAGTAGGCCGGCCGCGGGCACCCAGCCCTCCCGCACTGCTCCCCAGCCGACTCTTCCCCTCGCTGCAGAACCTTAAGGCGAGGGGGGGCTGGTAAATCTTGTGCTGCTCTGCTGAAGACGCAGAGCTGGCTCGCTCAGCTGAAAGGATTCGCTGCTGGATCCTGAAAACTATACCAAGCAACTGGGTGACACAGTGCTGCTATTAAACTTGCACGGTGAAGGGGCTGTGTCTGATCAGAGAGAGCTCGTGTCTTTCTGGCCCAGTACAGCTGAGGTTTGCCATGCAGAGCAAGGTCACCAGCCCCTGCACACTGCAGGAAGGAAGGGGCAAAGCCTGAAGGTAAGCGTCTTCCTCTCACGTCTTGAACTTCTGTCAAGAGAGCTCATGAAGAAAGAGGTGCTCAGAAGCACCAGCCAATGCAGTTAGTTCCTCAGCCCACGATGCTCTGAAGCCTGGGTTCATCAGGCGGCAGGAAGCAAACATGGGCTGCTTTGGTAGCTGGAAGTTAGCTCGAGTCCAGAGGACTGGAAGAACTTTTCACCTACAGCCCATTGAATTGCTGCTGCAACTTCCACCAGGTGAAGCTGTGGCCCTGAAAACAGAGCACCCCTTTACTGAGGCAAGGAAAATTTTAGCTTGAAGTGGTTACTAGAGGATCTTTTTCCTCCAATACCAGCATGGCATTGAAATCCATTTGTTCGAGGCTCGCTGAGCCACAATAGAAATCATAGCTGCATTCTTCTCTCAGAAAGAGGCAAGTCCTGTTTGAGAAGTGTTAGCTTTTCCTGACGTTCAGTCTCAGCTTCTGCACAAGGTGTTAAATGCTGTCTCTCTGGTGCAGATCAAGGACCAGCTTCCACCTCAGTATAATTCTGCTTAAGCCCATGCATTTACACTGGGGATGAATTTTGTCCATAAGGTTTGTGATTCTGAGGCAGAGGCTTATTGACAAGCACTGTTCTGAAGACATTTACATGCAGCAAGGCTCATAAGCCAGCAAACATCTGTTCTCTCATTAGCAGCCTCCTCAGCATTTGCCCTGTAGGTAATAATCTACAGGACAAGTTTCCCAGCACCTAAACTACTGTAGGATAATTCTTTAACTAAATGGAAAGCAAAGCCCAAGGCCCTGGGAATTCGCTTTTGTACAATAATCTTTTGTGTGCTTACAGTGGAAACCAGAGGATTACGGAGTCAAATCATGAGAATTCAGGTCAAGTGAGATTTGAGGGGGAAGGAGAATCTGACAGCGGCACCAGGGGGAAGGTAAGGATCCCAGGGGAGGTAATATGACGCTTGCAGATAAGCCTGCTCTCGCCTGTTCTGCTGTCACGGTTTAATTTTACACATCAGTATTGAAATTTCTGAGCTTTGCTGAACATCAGCTCTCTTACTGTACAAAGTTCTTCTCCGTTGGTTTTTTTTTTTCCTGTTAGCAGCTGCATTATTTTGGACTACCCTCGTGCCTCGGTTATTTTCTTTCATCACCCCTCCATTTTCCAGCTCTTTTACTGTTTTTCTACAATCTGAAAGTGTGTTTAAAACTCCTTCCTCCATTCCTCTCCTTGTTATTTTTTTTTCATTCTTACACACTTAGCCTGGATCAAGGGCTTTGAAGGTCCTCTAGATGTACAAAGCAACTCATTTACCTCCCCTGGACATTGCCTTTCTGGAAGGAAGGAAATGTCATTAAAGAAAAGTGCTATGAAAAATGTGACGCTTCTTTTTCTGGCAAGGGAGTGATCTGGATATCCAGACTGACACCCAGAAACTGTATTCAAAGGGCTGCCAGCTCTTCCTACTGTGCAGATGGACCCAGCTGAATCCAATCAACTACTTAACATGAACTCTACTGGTGTAGGATGCTAAGCTGATGAGAGGACGTGCTGTTGGGCAGTGGCTGCTGAGAAAAAGGGAATAGAAGGTGCTAAATTAGAGATGTAAACAGAAGAGGGAAGCAGGACCCAGGAAAATGCAGTCTTCTGCAAAACTGAGCAGAAGTGAAAATAAAGATTTCCTTTATCTTTTAAGAAGCTAGGCAATATGGAAGAAAGGTTACGTTCTGTGTGTGGCATAAAATCCTGTCTCAGACCTGGAACAAATTACTTTCTCTACCACCTTTGAGAGATCTAATATGCTAAATGAGACAGGAGTGAGCCATGTCACTAAGCAGCTTCCTTTCTGATCTGCAGCGGTGAGTCTAGAAACACTTGAAGGATGAAAGGACTGTAGGCTGGGAAATGCTGATGTGTCTATTGATAGACTTTATTTTTCTTTCCTGGTCGTAGCATTTTACTTCTTCCAGAAAAGCAGTATGAATCTGCATGGATAGGAAAGCTTCATTATATGCAAAATTGCACTTGGTGCTATGTTACATATTTATGCTAACTGGTGTACCATGCATTTACTCACTGTTGTGTTATTTGCTAGACTGGCTATGTCCTGTCTCAGTTCTACACACAGACTGTGTCACTTAAGAAGATGCAGCAGCAAGCACTTTGCTTCCCAGTTGTTCTCTGTAAGAGATCAGAACTCAGACCTGCTCTGTCAGATGCAAAAGCAAAAAATAGTGCTTGCTTTGGTAGACTTGCATTCTACAAAATAATGTGTATTGCCCTGAAAAATGACGTAATCTTGATTGTTGCAAAATCATATGTCAGAAAAATCTGGAACTTATTTTACTGTCCAAGGACTCTTTTAGTTTGGACTTCCTCTGTGTGTTTTATGGAAGCCCCATGTTGTCTGTCCACATGCTGTTTTTCCTTGTACCTTTGAGAGATTTTGTTCTCACTCTTTTTCCTTTGTGTTCCATTTCCAGTTGGTCAGTTCATCTCTTCCAAGTGAGCGTGATGGGCCAGGGAATGAGGCAGGAGGGATCGTGTAGGGCGCAGCCTACAGTTTGAATGTCGTATTTTCAAAAGTACAGCACAGAACACAGATGTTATGGATTGTATTTGCTTGGTCTGCAGGGAGTGACATCCTGTATTGGATGAAATGGTTTGACTTCTACTGAAATGCTAAGGTCTGTCCATTTCCTCCAGCAAAGCGAGTCTCATTACTTCTCATTGCAGCCTGCATTTACCCTTCCTCCAGTCTCCATCACCCTGGCCCCAGAGTTTCTGCTTTTCAAATATGTGCTTAAAATTTGTCTGCTATGTGATCGTTTTATGAGGTGATATCACGAAGTATAAGTATGTGTTCCAGCTGTGCTAGTGACCCTGCCTATAAACCAAGGGGGTTGGCTTAGTACACTCTTGCCCTCTCTCTTAATGTGACTGAAGACAAGAAGACACAGATCCAAAGAGCAAAAGTGGAAGAGTGAAAACTCAGATTAGACACTAGAAAAAGGAAACTCTAAGTGAAACTGACTTTTTATCTCTTTGTGTCTTCACGTTGACACTACATTAGGAAGGCTGACATGAGATATCCCCGGAGGCCCAAATCCAATTTTCAATCAAATGTAAAAGACTGGCTTGTAAAGGCCGAGAATGAATTGGTTCTGCCAGAAGAAAAATTAGCACAGAAACAAGCTTATTTCCAGAGAATCCACTAAAATAACTCTGTGACACCTTAATAGGGATTGTCCTTGTCTGGTTGATTTTTTTTTTTTCCAACTTAGCGGAGGTTCAGGGCCAAACTGCATGAGGAACACATACATAAGTTGCATAAGTAATTTGTTGTCGAGGTTACTTCAGTTAGCATTGATATGGGCTGCTCTTTTTATTCTTTGAGTCTATTTTAACACTAATCCCCAAACAAATACTTACAAAAGCTATACAGATGTGTGTCCCACTTACTTTCATTTTCATCTGTAAGAAGCTGCAGAGATTTTGTTCTGCTTAGCTGTCATGCTACTTCTTAGCACCAGGTTCTCATATTGCTGCAGTTCTAGGCTGTTTGCTCTTGCAGGAGGAGATTTAGGTCAGTTGCTTTTCAGTTTTTTGTGATTTGTGGACCCCTAAATTTTCTGGCAGTAATGCAGACTCCTTAAGGAATTTCACATGCGTAGCATGCTGTCTGGCACAAATGAATTTGCTTTTTTTCTTCACCACTTTGTACAGACTCTAGTTTTCCATGGGCTTCCCAGGCTCTGCAGGACATGAGCTGGAAACCAATGATTTAGGTGAGCTCTTGAGCTATTAATCCTCCATGTACACACTGGTGTACTAGATGAGAACGCCATAAGTGAGTAACATCAAGGCTAGTATTTGGGAGTTATTGTGACTTCCAGTGCTTTACAGTTTCAAACCTGAATGCAGGGTGTGTATGGAGTCAGTGTTCACATAGGCAAGAAATACGTGGTGAAGGTGAACCAAAACCCACGCTGTCGTCCTGCCTCAGTGGCTTTAGATGAGGAGCTGCAGGCATTCCAGCATCCTCATAAATTGTAACCAGTTGCCTCTAGGGCTTTTGCTATCAGATAATACATGCTCTTCGGTTTTTCTAAGCCTAGATCAAATCACGTAAGGATCTACAATAAGACTCCTTTGGATTGAGCTCAGGCTTAAAAGGAAATGTGGGATAAAGCCCATACATAAATCAACTTTCTCCCTGCACTGTTTCATGTACCAAATTCTTCTGTCCAAGGAGAACTAGTATGCTTCTGGAGACCATCAACACCTCTCTAAGGGCTGAGAGGCTGCTAATAGTAAGAAACACCGTCCTCAATGCAGGAGGTCGAGCTCCTTATCCTTTCTAGCCCCATTATTTGTATAACAGCGGAGTACTGCATCTTCTCCCACCCATCACTTTGCTGTTGGTCAGCTTTCTTTGCTGCAATAGAGAATGCTGAATCAAAGGAAGGATGTAAATACGAAGTGACCTGGTCTAAGCAGAGCTCTGGTTAGGAAAAGGAATTGGGTGAGACATGGAATGATAAAAAAAGAAGTGAGAATAATGCAGCAGTGGTGATGCAAAGTGAAGAGAACGTAGCGAAGAGTTCTAGCTGCATGGATAGGAAGAGACAATCCTGTATCTGATCTGTCATACAGGAAGAAATTATAAATGTGGACACTTTTTGAACAGGAGGGCCCAGAACAAGGCCCAGGTTGAAGCTGACACCTGACTTGCATTTATTCTCTCTCTCCTTTACTTGGCATCTGTTGTAAACCCACTGTTGCCCAGACTGGGACTGATCTCAAGGTCATTGTTTTGATTCTGCTCTTATCCCTCCTGCCAAGAATTTTATAGAGCTTGGTGTTCTTTATAATGAAAAGATACTGCCCATCAGCTGATACTTCCAGATTTTCAATTTTCTTTCTGGCCTCCTAAGGCTTTAATATGAAACTTTCCATCTCGCTGTCCATCAGAACCACTGCTCCTGAATTATGGCCAATTTCCTCTTAATGTCCACAGCAGGGATTTTTAATAAATCAAAACAGCAAAAAACAATGCTGGCCTATTCCCATCCTCCAGTGCTGATGGATTTAACTCCCTGCCAATAATAAGCCAGACAGGACGTTATGGAACCTTTTGTTTTTGTACAGCTGGTAGAAGATAGACTCTTCCCTTTCTCTGGAGGCATCTCATTCTAAACCAGGCCAGCATGTAAGCCTGTGACTCCAAAGGTAATGCAAAATAAAAATAATAAGGCTTCTCTTGCATATGGTATTGAGAGGAAGCTAGAAAAAGATTGGATGTTCCATTAATCCCATTTTCTGTTCTGAAGATGATGTAATTTAGGAAATGCTACCGCTTACGAAAACAATGACCAGACTTCCAGCCATGTATTGCAGCTCATATCTAATTCTCATCTAGTTTTCTTTGTTTTGATGTCCACTTAAAGATCGTTGCACTTTATAATGCATAAAATAAAAATAAATCTCAGTTAACATCTAGTCTGCATGTTGCCTAACCTGCTGCTCTGTCCTGCTCTGATTTAAAGATCCACCTCAACATCTAGGGGGAAAGAACTGCCTGCAGCCCATCATTTCCATTTCCTTTGGTTACTCTTCCTGTCTCTGAATGTCCTTTCTCCATATCCAGCATGACAATTTATTTGTCCCCTCTGTAACAGAAGCAGTATTTGCTGGGGTTGCTACATGGCAACCATGCAGTCCATGTCAAAGATGCTCAACTGAGAGGGGGTCTGCAAGGCAGGATTCACAGTATCTGGACTGTGTGATTATTTTAACTGCTGTGTAGATAAAACCAAAATGTGAGCAGTGAAATGTGGAAAATGTGCGTATATATTATGATATCATTTCTCAGTTTTCTTTTTCTCTTACTGCTTAGTCTGGGAATGGTGTTTAGATCAATTTTCTTGTATAGTAGTTGTACAGTGGCCACTTGTTTAAAGCAAAATTTCTGTTCTCTGAGCCAGCGAAACTTCTCTGCTTTAATGGCACTTACAGACATCCTACCTGGGGCTGGTATTCCCTGCAGACCTATAGTGAACCCTGTACGCTCCTGACCAGCCCTTCTTCAGATTTTCTGTGTCCTTTTCATTATCTTGTGCAGGCTTCTGCCCTTGCTCATAACCTAGCTGAAATTGCATACAGCTGTGACTACATCTGTAACTCCTCCTCTCCCCAAAGGCCCTTTCTCTCAGAGGATGAGATGAATGTATTTCTCCACTCAGCCACTCTGAAAACTCTATTCCAAGGGATGTGTCTTCTCTGAACTTGGCAGGGAATGCACTTGACGTTAATTGCAGGACCAGGCAGCACTACTTCTGACTGTTCGTGAGGGAACAGCTGAGAAGTTTCATTCTCAACACTGGTGCCTTTGGCTCCAGTTGGAATGGTATATCACTCACCAGATATGGTGACATGTGCAGCATGGAGAGTTATGTCCTTTGTGTGGATCACTTATACACGTTTACGTTTATACATTTTTACTTTCCAGTGGTGTTAATTTGGCACCCCCTGGAGGAAATATGTTTGAAAACACTTAAAGGAAGAAAATATTATTAAAATCCCCTTTGAAACCAATGCTTTAAATAGACTGTAAATGGAGAGGGGCCTTTGCAGAAATGTTCATGTCATTTTATCTGCAGGCAGTTTTTCATCCTGAGATGATGCATGTAATTTTTTCTTCCATAGACTAAACGTGTCAGTCCAAGACTCTTACTGTGGAAGTGCTGGAGAATTAAGCAGTCAAAAAGGAAACCCGGAATGGCACCCATAAATGGTCAGCCATCAAAGAGTCAGCTTGAGCCTGCCACAATCGCTTTCTTTGTTGGACAGAAATGACTACATCCTGGGCTTCCAAATTAAATACAGACAATGTTCAAAAAATAAAAAATGCTAAAGGCAACAATTTTATTTGTTTTGCCCCTCCAGTCTTTATTTAAAAAAAAAAAAAAGCATGCAAAACAAAAATATGTATTTACAAAGCTTTAAATGCAAATAGGATTTAAACAAAATAACTGGATGTTAGTGGTTTCTAAAAGCAAAAGTAAACAAGGTTGTTGTTATTATTATTATTTAGCTCACTTCAATAAATACCTGATTGCATTTACAAGCAACTTTAAAAGAAAGCTGTGAATGTCATATACAAGTGCAGCATCCTGTCAAGCTAACCTGTGAAGTGTGAAAAACAACTGCATTATTTTGGTCTGTGTTTGCCAGCTGGGCATACAGCAGTCTCCTCAGTGCTCAGTTCTCCCCCAGCAACAAAGCTTAGGCATGGTCCCTGCTGGGAGGGACTTCTTCCAGGAAAATGTGTTGTTTCAATAGCTCCTGCATGCATGATTTTGGTGTGTTGGTTTCTATTTGTTTCCCTGGAAAGTCTTTTGCGCGATCCAGAGCCTGAAAATTAATTCCATATAGAATGATTTGGACTGTAGAAAGAAGGAAGAGGGGGAGTATATTGCTAAAGAAATGTTAACTGATGGAAGAGGTGGGAAAGACAGACTCTAGAAGAAAGCTCCTGTCTATTCCAGATCAGAGCAATGTCTGGTACAGAATGTGCCTGTTCATGGGTGGCTTTTTTGAATGCCACGAAAACCACCCTGAGCTGGGAGGGACATGTCAGTGTGTATCGAAAGCAGCTATGGCAGTCTGCTGTTCAACTGCACAGAGCAGCAGATCAGTATATCTCTAATTATTATTTATCTGGCTGGCTAAGCTGTGCGGCATTTAAAACCTAATTTGTTGTATAATTTAATTTTAATTGAGTCTCCCATCCACACAGGACTCGTTAAGCTAGCTGTGTGTTTCACTTGCTGCCTTTTTACATGGAGAGTACAGGAGAGCTGCAGGAGCCGAACCAATCGCTCGCTTGCACTGTGCTATCACCAAGGTGCAGTAACTCCTCGGTGTGATTGCAAAGGGACCTCTTGGCAGGAATATTTAGAAAATGTTTTCTCAATGCCACAATGTAACAATACAACTTCCTCCTTCAGCTAATGCTGTGGTTTACACAAAAGATTTGGCTGTTGGGCTTTCAGTTGCATCTCCCATGTGCTGGTATTTTTCTCTGCCTCTCAGAGATAATAATGACTAGTAACTGTGAGCAGTAATAAGAATGAAGCACTATGAAAATGCTTTTGAGTGATAGTAATCTCCATTTATAACTTCTCTTCAAGTGTATAAAAGGCACTAGTCCTCAGTGAGGACTAAGTTAAAAGTAAGAAGTGCATTTTACAGGCAAATACTTTGTAAGGAATACAGACAGGCCCCAAAGAACCAATTCTTGAAGGTCAATAATGCAAAGCTTCTAAGTACATGCATCCATTTTGACTTACATGGGAGCTTATGATTTCTCTTGAACTGAGGCCCACATGATGGAGAACTGTAAAGTAATACTGTGCTTTATGCATCAGGTAGAACAGATAATTTTGCTTGTATTCATAGAGCTGAAGGGCTCTCTTACACAGGCTGGTGTTGCTGTGAGGCTCTTGTGGCCAAAGGGATCCGCTGGGTTTTCAGCGAAGGTCAAAATGAAGGCAAAATCTGAACACACAAGCCTGTGAGTCAAGTAGCAGTATCAAAGCAAAGAAGTGCAAATGTTTTGGGGTTTTTTTTCCCAGTGTTTTGTTTCTGTTTTCAGTATTTTGTAATAGAAACTCAAGAATCTTATGGGGGATGAGGGGGCAGCAAATTGTTCACTGCATCTGTTTGTATGGCATGACTAATGTAAGAAGCTAACCAGCAGCATCTAGGCTATCTCAGCTTCTTCCTGCTCTATTTTGGTGTTCTTAAAGCTGTCCAAGTCCTTTGCATGAATGTAATAAATGAAGACACAACCAGAATGTTGCTACTGGTGTTGTGTGGAAGGACAGCAATCATCTGCCCAAGAAGTCACCTTACTTGGGGTTCTAAGTGGCCTGAGATTGCGGTATAATGAGTACACATGCTCTAGAAAAAAACCTGAATCAGATCTAGAGAAACAAGGGACAGGTATGCAGACTGACCAACAAGTGGTAGCAGTAATGATGCTTTATGCAAGAGCATGAAAGACCACCACCAAATTTTAGGTACTGCCTGTCTTGACAGCCTTTGGGGAGCAAAGGAACAGTTAGGTTAGTGGTCTGGAGTTAGGAGTCCTTTAAAGGTTAGATCAAGGAAAGAGTGAGTGATGTGTAAGAAAGAGGACATCTTTCAGGAGATCACAAGGAAGGAGCTCCAAGCAGGTGGATGCAGCCACTGGAAGGAAGGCAGCTGCCAGCAGGCGGGCCTCAGGGCCAACGCCTGGGGTGAGGCTGTGAGGCTGGGGGGTGAAGGCAGCACCCAGCATGTGATGGAGGGAGGTGGTGCCTCTGTGTGGGACTTCAGACTGACCTAAGGCAGAAGCAGCACGTAAGTAGGCAGAGAAGTGGTTTGTTTTTCATTAGTTTAGCTCCCTGAGACGGCTTCCAGTAAAATGGAGGGGTGGAAAGATGAAGCAGGGGTTTGGGAAATGAGGCTGGGTTAGTGCAGCAGGGCTGGCAGTGCAGGCCCTGCCGACCCAACAGGGCCACCCTTGGGAACTGATGGAACCTTCCTCTTGTTTCCTCTGAATACTTTGGTGGTTTTGTTTTTGAGCTGGTTTGGAGTTTTTTAATCAACTTCCTGCAACTGTAGAAGACATTAAAGCAGGGCCCAAACTACAACCTTAAGGCTCACATCAGAAAGCAGAGCTTTAAAACCAACCAACCAAAACAAAACCTTCCATTCTTTGCTACTATCTTTGGAATAGTATAAAAATGAGATGGTGTGGGAGGTAACAAAGAGCAAAGTGATGATTTTTAAAGTGTTTGCTCCCATCCCCACTAGGCAGGGTACGTCAGAGCTTCCTCAGCGATTAACACTGCGGCTCTCTGAGCACAAACTCTGTCAAAGGGAACTGATTCTGCCTTAGTGCAAACACTATTCCTACACCACTTCTCTGTTTCAGCAAGTATGCTTTTATTTAACCATTGCTGGCAAGCGAACAACTCTTACATATCGAAGAGTTAAACAAAAGGTACTGTTTACTACATGCGGCCCAGCTCAGCCACGTGCCGCCGCTCACACGTTGCTGAGACGCTCCCACCCTGCCCGCATCAAAGATGGCGCCCGCCACGTTATTCCACCTGCGGGCCGGCCCACACCCAAGATGTCTGCCGAGGCGTCTCCGGCGCCCTAATCTCACTATCATCCTTCCGGCGTCCGCGGAAGAGGCGACGCTCTAGCAGGCGTGGCTCGGTGGTGGGCGCCGGAAGGTCCGCCTCTGCCGCCGCTGCGTTCTCTATGGCCGCCGTGCGCCGCCTCCAATGGCAGGCTGGACCCCGCCCCGCCCTGATCAGCTGAGGGTGGCAATGTCTGTTGACAGGAGCCGCCTCGGCCGCAGGACTGGGCGTAAGGGCCGGGCCGAGGGGAGGGGGCGCCGCGCCTGAAGGGGCGGGTGGAGGCGGCGGGGGGGGCCGCGGTACCCCCTGCCTACCCCTCAGCGCCGAGGGAGCGGGGCCCGCTGGGGGAGGAGGGCAGAAAGTTGGGGAGAGAAGTGAGTGGGGGGAGGGAGGCCGCCCCGGCCCGCTCTCCCCTCAGGCGGGGAGCGGCCCTGCGGGGTGGGGAC
>JACDJE010000004.1:274696-329866 GCA_016647715.1 Pavo muticus | reverse complement strand
CCGGGGGGCGAGGGGAGGGCTCTGCCGCTCCACACAAAAGGAAGCGGGCAGGGCCGGGAGCCCCGGGGGGCTGAGGGGCGGCGGCGCGCAGGGCCCGGGCCGGCCCGCCAGGGGGAAGGGACGCCAGCTCCCTAACGGGCCCCCGGGTGCTGTGTGATGTGGGGTTTGGGTTCGCTTTGTTTGTTTTTGTCAGATGTGAAGGCAAATGGAGCGCTCGGAAGGAGGCGAGCAGAGCAGGCAGCAGCAGCAGCCCTGGGGGAGGCTGACCCGGCTGGGTGCTGAGGAGGCAGAGCCGCACGTCTTGCTGCTGAAGAGAGAGTGGACGATTGGCAGGAAGAAAGGTGGGACGGGCTGCGCTGTGTGGGACGGCGGCGGTCCCCGGTCCGGCCTTACAGCTTTCGGAGGTGGGCTGGAAGTAGCGGGCCTGGGGCTTTCAGCTGCTGGAGGCGCTGCCTGGCCGGTCCCTCGTGCCCCCTGAGCTGTGTGAGGAGAGAGTTCTGCGCGGACCTTTTCTCTTTTTCACCAACTTGTGGCATGGGAGCGTTTATACGTGGATGTACCTTTTAGGTCATCTGAGGCAGCTTGTGCAAATAAGAAAAAATGATAGTTGATCCAGAGAGTGTCTGTGTTAGTCCTATTTGTGTTCCCTTTGTGTTTTTGGAAGTCGTCATAGAGGCTTTCATTGAACAGAATGGAAATAGTGGCAAGTTGCTTGGTACATTTTGGCCTTTGCACTTCCGTGGGCTTCTGTCGCAGGGCTTTAAGGTAGCAGAGTGGTACTCTCATTTATTAACTGCTGGTCCCCAGCACTTCCTCGGGTATATTCTGGTGTTACGCTGGTGTGAAAAAGAGCTGGGTGCTCTGTGATAAAGGCCTCCAGAATTTGGATTGGGTGCATCTCAGATTTGTGTGAATTTGTACCGCTCTAGAGCAGAGTAATTGTGGTTTGATTTTCATTTGTAAAGGCTGACACTGGGGAAGGGGTGAGAACTAAAACATCTTGAGGTGGTTGAAATAAACCTGTATTGGTATGTGGGGCTATTGCACTGTATTTATATATCACATAGATGGACTATGTTTCTGCTTATATGCCAGCAGAATGTTTGAACTGTTGCAGATGTACATGAGTCAGTTTGTGTGCATTTATAGACATGCAGAATGCTGAGCTGTCTGTGTAATGCGTATTTTTAAGCACACTGGAAAATCTGCTTTCTTTTTGAGGTTGTGACTTATCTTTCCCTGGCAACAAGCTGGTGTCTGGAGATCACTGTAAAATCGTAGTGGATGAAGAGTCTGGTCAAGTGTCATTGGAAGATACAAGGTTGGTTCTCCTTTGAACTTCTGCTGCTATCTTTTCTTTAGTCCAGGAAGGAAAATCTTGTGTATGGCTCGAGGCATTAATAGCAAATCCTTTTCCTTCCTTTTTCTTCCTCTCTTTTTGCACATGTGGGGTGGTTGTTTTTCTTGTTTGTTTGTTGCACTTTCCCAGTATTTTTTTCCTCTTCAAAGGAACCCATGGAAAATACTGCTGGTGTAATAGTTCTCTGGGGTATTTCTTTGGACTTCAGAGAAAGCAAAATGGCTTGCTGGGGGTTGTTTAACCAGAATGGTTATTTCCATGGTGTATTAAAGGTTTGGGAACTGAGGTCCTTCATGTAAAAAGATATAAGCACATACCTCACTGGAACTACTGTTAAAAAGATAAGCTAATTTTGTGAAACTACTCTTGGTGTGTAAAGTTCATTACGTACTTCTTCATATACTGAAGGCCAGTGAACTTGGCATGTTAGCCATGTTATTTCCTGTAGAGTTTTAAGGGTACTGTGGGAGTACAAATAGCACTGCGGGGTTTGTGGGTGGCTTTCATTGGATTTTATCTTGTTTTCTTTGTGAAATCTGAGATAGGAATTTGAATAGAAGGACGTTTCTTAGGAGGAGGCTGTAACCCCCCACCCCCACCCCCCCCTTTTGTATTTTCATCTGCCTCATTTTTGACAGGATTTTTTTGTCTGAGATTGCAGAAAGCTTCTGGTTTATTGCATTTCAGGAAATCCGTGACATTTTGAAATGGTTCTGTAAACCACATTCTTTTTCTGCCCCGCTGTTGCAGTCAGTAAAGAAACAAATAATACTTTTTTGCCAGCTCCCCCTTTCTTCATGTCTAGAAAGCACTACACCCAAAGTTGAAGATGACGGCTCAAAATACACGGATGAATGTACACGATGATGAGATTTAATTTGAGATTTAATGTGAGAGGTTTTACGGAGTACCATGCAGAATCTGCTGTTTCTTTTTCAGATGTACCAGGATGCAGTTAGATCTCTAGTTCTGATAGTTCAGGTTAGTGTTGGGTGCTTTCTGAGGCTTTGAGAATGACCTTTAGCGGAGCAGTGGGTGCATTTCTGGGCACTGCAGGCAGAATCCATGAGATTTAGTTGACATCTTTCAGCAAAATTTGTGTCGCTTTGTTAATTAGTGGCTGTGCTGATATGAAGAGGAACTCATTTCTGCATAATTACATGAGTTTTTATTTTTTGATTTTCCTCCAGTAAAACGGAATATCATGGAATTACTGATGTTGGGAGCCACCTCAGGAGGTCACCTATTTCCAACTCAGTCGAAGAAGGGCCGCCGTCCTATTTGAGCTGGGTTGTTTAGGTTTTCTCTGGTCCTTTAAGCACAGACATCCGGTAGCATCTCATGGCCCTTATTCTGAACCTTAATATACTTCTAGTGGTTTTTTTTCCCTTGCATCTTGTTTGATTCTGTGTAAAGAGCCTGACTCCATAGTCTTGGTATCTTTCCTGTAGGTACTAGATGATTGCAATTAGGTCTCGTGCTGCCCAAGCCACCTTTTCTCAGGGAAAACAGGTCCAATTCCTTTATCCCTTTAGCTCGTGGGTCTTGTGCTTCAGCCCTCTGGCCACTTCAGTGGCTCTCTGATGGACTTTCTCAGGTTTATCACGACCTTCCTTGTTCCAGGTGTTCCAAAACTAGATGAAATGTTGTAGATGTGGGCAAATGATTTCCAGGCAAAGGGGAAGGTTAATCACTGCACTTGATCTTCTGACTACACCCTTGTTAATATAACCAAGTGTGCTGTAGGCCTTCCTCACTGCCAAGGCACGCTGCTGACTTATGCCTAGGCATAAATCCAAAGTGTATGATCTTATGTTTAGGCACAGAATTCACCAAGATCCTTTGCTGATCTGTCCTCAGCCTTTACTGTTGCAGGTGGTAGTTCCATCCCAGCTGCAGAGTGCTGGGTCTGACCTTATCACTGTATTCCCCTCAGTCTGCCTGGGTCCCTCTCAAGAGCCCAGCTCTCACATGTACATGTACATGTATAGCCCTTACTTTGGTGTCACCCACAAGCTTGATAAAGGTTTAGTTCCCTCTCCCCATCTAGGTTGTGACTGGAGGTAGTAGGCTATCTTAGGGATAGGTATCTGAATAAATCCCTGATGGCTTGTGGCTGTTGGGAAACTTTGTATTCCAAGAAGCTGTGGGATGAAATGCTAACCTATAGGGAAACAAATCCTGGGATTTCTAGGAAGTGGTTATAAATGTCATTGTCCAATATTAATCCACACATCAAGACGTTTCAAGCAACAGGTCAGGCCATGTTTGCTGATCACGGTAGTTTCAGGGGGTAGCTGTAAATCTATGTTTGAAAAACCATCCAAAAAGAACTAGCTAAGCCAAATTAAACTTAGTTTTTGAGATGATGCATTCATGAAAAGGTGGGATTTGTTAAACTGCTGATGTCATAGATGGGCTGCGTGCTGATGGAGTGCTCACATTGGCTGCTTATGCATGGTATGTTTATATGTAGCTGACAAAAAAGAATTAGGGTCATTCAAGTGTTCTACTTGCCTGTGTTGGTATGAAGTGTAGTTACCTCTTGCTGAATCAAAAAGCTGAGTGGGTCAGTATGTCTGTTTGCAGAAGACTTCACTTCTCTGAGTCTTCCGCCGTTCGTGCTGAGTATCAGCAGAGCTCTACAGAATCAAGCGGGCTGAAAGAAGAGTTCTGACTGTTTGAGCTGGCAGTACTGGTGCCCAGAGTCCCAGAAAAATACTGCAACATCAGCTTTTTTCTGCTGTTAAGTGGAAAATAGTTTGGAAACATTGCTGTGGTTAAGCTCAGATTTTTCTGGTGAGAAGGAATGCATTGAAGGAGGCAGCTAGCATGGGATAGTTGGACTGGGTGGACTTTGTTTTTGTATTGTAGCTAAATCAAAGAGTATCATTAAATGCATGTAGGTGGTCAGTGTTGTTCTTTACCTCCATGGTGGCATGATGAGTTTATGAATCTGTTTTTGAAAGAAATACCATAAATCTGCAGATGAGAGGAAATATGTAGAGGACTTGAAATTATTGAGTAAACAGAACCAGTGGTAATGTAACAAAACCCACTGATTAGCAGATAGTACAATAAAATATCCGTGGATTTGTGCCCCTGTTTTGTGGCTATGTTTCTGCTTTGTTTCCCAAGCCATGCCCTGGTTCCTTGGTACTGCTTGACAGACAGGGAAACTGACCTGGCTCAGTTGAGGCAGATGCTGCTCTGCCAGAAGTAAAAGCAACTGTGAGATTCTTCATTTTGAAATGGAAATTTAAGCAGCAGCTGGGGTAACTTGTAAGGGCCTCCTCTTGTTGTCTTCCAGGTAATTTCTGTAAGGATTCTGATTAAATATTAAGAGGGGTTTTTTTCAGAGCAGGAAAGGTGTGTTTGTGCAGGCTGGTTCTCAGGTGACAGACTGGCAGATGTTCCCTTTGAGTGAACAGGAGGCTGATCCTGGTTGGACAGTGGCTTCCTTTCTGCTCCTCGGTTCTGCTTGCCCTGCAGTCAGGCTGTCTCTGTGGATGTTAGCGGTACAGAGGCTTATTAAAGCTCAAAACTCATTTTGTTTATAGTGTGTTCAGGTTACTGTGCACTTACACCACTTCTAAAACTGTTAACCCGAATGTCTTACCATGAATTACACTTTTTCCCTGGGTGGACACTGGTAATCACTAGAAGGTAACAGACTGGTGTTGTTGTGGGAAGGACAACAGAATGCCTTCCAATACACAGATCGTTTATCTACTTCGAAAGTCAGCATCTTCTAAGTGAAATGTGCTCGTTCCTATCAGTTCTGTTCTGCCGCTGGGTTTGGGAAGTGAAGGTAAAGCATGGCTCATTAATCAGGCTGCAGAGCCAGCAGCCGCGCTGGAGCTGTGCCAGCACCTGACTTTTATTTCTTCTGCTCTTCGGAGAGGTGGCAGTGGGACCCTTTGTGGCACCGCTTCACGACTCGGGCAATTTATACCTGATAGTGAAGTTTTTCTTCTCCGCATCAAGCATAATGCAGCCAGTTCACATCAATTCAGTCCCCAGTGAACCTTCGTCTTTGGGGTAGCTGTTTTAAATGCTATTTATCTTATAAGGACCTTGCTGTGGTCTGAGTCATCAGAGGAATGTGCAAATGCCATTATTTATCACGTGCGCCTTGTTCAAAAAACCACAGCCTTAACCTAGGATGTCCCTGTATCTGTTAGATGTGTTGCAACACTGAAACTGGGAAGGCTGAGTGAAGGAGTAACAATTATCTGGGGTGATTTTTTTCTTTTGATTATTGACTGAGATAAAACTCCTTCCCGTTGTTTATGTGTTTAAGAAGAGCTTTTTTCCCCCTTCTTTATAAATGGTATCTATTTTTACTTACTTTGTGTCCATAGATGCCGCATAACTCATTACTGAGCTCTCCTTGGAGTCAGTGTAGCTGCAGGGCTGAGGAGGCTTGGGTATTTGTAGTCACTCAGACCAAAAATGAGTGGTTTCTGATGTGCGGTGCTGATAAATTTCTTTCCAGGAATGGCACACTCGGCTTATTGCCTCTCATAGCCATCCTTTTAATATCCCTGGGATCAGTGGTAAGTTAGAAACGAGCAGAGTTTCTGGCAGAATGGCTAGAATTCTTTCTTCCTCTTAATTGCTGAACCTCTGGTGCTTTTAACTTTCAGTGACATTCCCATCCTGCTGCCTTTTTGGTTCTCATGTCTTTCGGGCTAGTCAGCATCTGTACACCTGAGGTAAAAAGGCAAGCTCCAAATAATTTCTTTCCTTATAAAAGAAGCATGAAGATTCGTTAGTGGAACAATGATTGATGTGACCCAGAGTTTTTTCTTTGTTGATGCTTGAAGTTGCTTTTTAATGCGTGTTGGATTAGTTGATTCATCTGTGTAGGTAGTGAAAGCCATTGCAGAGGGAGAAGGAAGAAATGATGTCTTGAACAAGACGTGCTGTGGCTATTCAGGAAAGCTTGCTTGTCCTTTTAGCTTTTTAATGTAATGTTTTCAACTTTGTGTCTGAAAAGGCCAGCGGTATGAAGTTCTTTCTGTTTGTCTTGCTAAATGACAGGAGGTTTTCCCAGGTTCGAGTTGCTTTTTAAAGGAAAAACAGTGAGGAGAAGGGAAGGAAAGATGCTTAAATCTAAATACCATCGCTCTTCTCTAGGTAAAAGCTGGTCCGTTAGAGGAAGACTGAAATGTGTCCTGAGAACAAGTAGTGGCTTCCAGGAGGTGGCAGCAGAGGTTTGCTGTCGTTTCTTGGAGGAGGTGCTCTGCTGAGGGGAAAAAAACATCTTCTTTTCTTTCATATTTGGTACTAATTATGAGACATTGAATGGCAGAAATCTGGAGTTCTGGAATGCTGCAGCCCTGGAAGAGGCTTATTGCAAGGAAGCTGACATTTTTCAGTATTTGAATAACAGCTGAATTATTAAAAGCTAAGAGCTTGAATATTGAACATCACTCACAGTGAAAGAGCAGATATCTTCATCAATATAGCAGTGCTCTGTATTTGCTTCTTTCCTGGTTTAATTTCTTCCATAAGTCTTGGAGCTTTTATAAATACCAAAATAATTCTTTCCAGCTCTCCTTTAAGCTGTGCATAATGGTTCTCTCACCTGACTTCTTGGGTTTTAGTTGCAGACGGCCCCAGTAACCTTGGAATTTAAATTGGTTTCCTTCTTGCTTCGAATAGTGAACAAATGAACACCAGTGATGGAGCCCTTACTGTACAGAAGTTCCTGTGTGCCAGAATGTCTTAGACTCCCATTGTTAATTAGAAAACATAACCTAGAACTTTTTGAATAGAAATCCTATTGACCTTTCTTCTTTCATATTTAAAAGATGGAGGCTTTTCTACAGTAACCATCACTGAATCATTTTGAGGCATTGGCCAGGTGTCATGTCCCTGTGAAGACCACTCTGTACTAGGAGCTGCAGGCGAGCTCTGAAGTACAAATAGTCCTGCACTTCTCTCTTTGAAACAGGTTTTCTCTTTTCTTTGCTTTGTTTCTGAACATTTTTCTTTATCCTTGCTTAAAATTCCTTGGAGAGCCAACAGTTTTCTTCATTAAAAGTATCTTGAATTTTCCTTTCCTTCTCCCAGATAATCATGGAACCATTTATATTGTTATCTTTTGTTTTTCTTTATAGCACTAATGGAACAGTAATTAATAAACTAAAAGTGGTTAAGAAGCAGACGTACCCTTTACAAACTGGAGATGTGATCTATGTTGTTTACAGAAAAAATGAGCCAGAGAACAGTAAGTAAAGGATGGGTTCTTCTTAATTGTGTAGTCTTTTTTTATGTCACAAGAGAAAATAAATGTCAATGCAATTAAATCAGGGTTACTTCATTTTAAGGCAGATAATTTGTTGATGTGTAGAAACAAGTTCCCATGGAATGGGTTGTGGATGTGCCAGTTTTTACAAGGACAGGTCTGAGCAGCTGTCACATTGAAGCCTCCTAGGAGCAGCATTGGAAGAAATAGTGCGTGCTGTGATAACTAATAAGGCCCTGATCACACACGTAATATTTCTTTCAGAACCCCAAATTCTCAAGGTCATTAGCAATACTTTCTTTGTATATCACATTTAAGCAGTTTTTGGCACCAGAAGGGGATTAGGGAGTTGCTGCCAAAGCTGAGTTGGATGTTTTTGTTGTTGTTTTGTTCTTTTAAAGATGAGGGGCAAACTGGGAATGGGAAAAGATCCTGTAGTAAAGTCAGTAAACCTGAAAAGTATTTGTGTACCCTTAGAGTAAAATCATCCTCACATGCCTGTAATGCTTTTCAGGAATCACTGATGTTGTCAGCTCCCCTGTGTACATTTACAACGTGATGTTTAATGGAAAATAAAAGAGCATGTTTACAGTTTTCATACGTCAGTATACGTATGAACTGCCCATAAGAGTATGTACGTGTCTCCTTTTAGGAAGTTGCTGTTAATTGATGTGCAGACAGATCAGGCTGATTTGTGCTGTCTGATGTGAAAGTGACAAGAAGCAGCAATATGCTGTATCTGTCCATCTGTTTGGCTTGTTTATCTCATAAATCCTCTTTAAGATGGCACTGTGTGTGGTTGATACTACTTGGAAGAACTCATTTGTATGAATTCTTCAGGTTCTTTATGATGAACTCAAGTACAGATTTCTTCTCTTGTTAAGAAGGACTTGAATTACCAAGCATTCACTTTGGCTCTTTCAGCTTCTCCATCTTCAGAGACAGAAAGGAAATTTAGAACTGACATTCTGGCTGGTCTGAGTGGTTCTGAAGGAGTTTAGGCAGAAAAAGGGCTTCTGTCCTTTTTGAGTTTGATTCTAGTTTGGGTGAAAAGTAAGGTGGGGGATCTGTCAAAATGTATTAGGCTGAAGTGGTTGGTGAAAAGGAGAATATTATTCCAGTTGTATTAATAGATATTAAATTAGTTTCTGGATGAAACTTGGAGCATGCTGCTAATCTGTACGTTTTAGAGTTTGTTTCTTGCAAAGAAATCTAAAATTGAATGAAGAATTTGAGAGGCGAGCTCAGAAATAACCTTCTTCAAATAACTTTAACTGAAGTTTCAGGAAAAAAATACCCTGTTTGCTATGATTCAGAGCAGATTTTACACATAAGAAATGATTGAGCCTCTGGTTCCATGGCTGGCACAAGTTAAAGCTCACACAAAGCCTCTCTGCCTGGTTTCCCGAGAAGAAAAGATCTTGCTGTGTTGTTCCTAATTGCCTCCTAAGTAGGAGTATTAACGCTGTACTGTAGAGGTGGTCCCTCATTTGCCTGTTGTGTTGGACACTTTGGTGAAGCACCCGCCTGGTAGTAGAGCTTGTTTGTGTGAAGTTGAGGTTAGTTGATTTTTATTTAGAAATTCTGTTTAATATTTTTTCTCTTTCAGACGTTGCTTATCTTTACGAGTCCTTAAACGCAAAACATGATGCAACTCAAGAACCAGTAGGTAAGGAAGTGATTGAAGATTCAAGAAGAGTAGCTAAGCTCCAATGGCTAACGCAGTGCTTTTTGTAGAGTTGGATTCCTTGGAATTCTGAAGCCATCACGTGAAACTGTCACACGGATCTTTTTCTTTTCCCTTTTTTCCCCTCTAGCTGTAGAAGCTAATTTAGAAAACCAATGCCATGTGACCAAAGATACCTCAAGTACAGGAAGAAGTAATGATGAGAACCAAATTACCTCATCACCGTCAGCTACTCAGTCTTGCTATGAGGAACCACAGCCATCTACTTCTACATCTAACCTCTTTAATGCTTCTTCTACCTCTCTTATTGAGTCTGCATCTGTTGAACAGGATAATCCTTCTACATCTGGTAAGCGTTATATCAAGTATTTAGTGTGCTATCTCATCAGCTGTTAGACCAGACTTTAATTTTAACCTTACCCCTTCAGGGTGCTTAGCATTTCCTTTGTAAGTTCTAGTTAAAATACCAGATAGATATGTGTACTTTATGAGTAGGCAGGGTAAATCCTGGTGAATGGGTAAAACAGTTATGAGAACTGCTTATGCTCAGAGAGGCACAAAATCCATGTAAATCTCAAGCTGCTCTGCTGTTATGCTATGGATTTGTACTGACAATCTGGTGAAAGCTTAGCAAATGCATATGGATAATTTACCAAACAAGTAAATACGAGTGCTTGCGCTCATGCAGTCACTCTGAGAAACTACTGTGGTTATCTCTGTTACTTCTGCCAGTCACCACTCTGCTTTCTCTTGCTTTAGAGCACTAAGGTCAAAATATACCACATGGATCCCTTGCCTGGTGTCTTGGGTTGTACTGGCAAGTATATTGCAGTACAGTGCTCCAACAGAACAGTTCATTGGGACTTTTTCTGCAAGCTTCTATGAAAATGAAGCTTTGTCCTCTGCTCCTGATCTGTTATATATGATCAAATTGTATAGATCTTTTCCCTGGCATCCTTGTCAGAAAGCACTGATTTGAGTCTTAGGAATAAATGCTCTGCACTTTGAAGGGGATTTTGAGTAGGGTTACACAACTGAAGGCCTTTTTTTTTTTTCCAGGTCCTCCAATTAGTCAGATTGAGTCAGAATGCATGTAGTGTAACTATACATACATTACTCGTGCTTTGTGCTTTGGCATCCTTTTTTCCTGTGCAGATGTTTGGATTGATGTACATGCATCATCGGTGTTCGACTAACTTCTTTTTTTGCTTGTCCCGTATCTGTGTGCAACTGTGTTCACTTCTCTGTTTTTATTTTGCAGGATCACAATCCTCACTCTTCACTCCTGTGCCTGCTTTGCCCATCTTGGAATCGATGTGTCTAAGAGCACTTCACGATGAACATGACAAGCTGGATGTGAATGCTGAAATTTCTGCAGTCGCTTCAGAGATCAGTGACAAAGAAAAGGCAGAGCTGGGTTCTCAAAGCACAGAGGAGGAAGAAGTTTTGGAACCTGCTAAGAAGAAACTAAAAGGAGGCTAGTATGCTGCAGTATTCTGCAACCTACTCTTTAATATTATTATTGAAAGTTAGCTTAAAAAGTTTAAATTAGGAATTTAATGCTGTTTATTTTTCATAGAAACCCAGTGAGGTGAACAGAAACTTAAGAGAAATAAGTGCGGATTTTTAACGTGGAATAAAAACAAAGGCACTCATCAAATTTAGAAGGGATTGAAAGGTTACCTGCTTTAGCATGGGGGTTGGACTCAGTGGCCTCTTAAGGTCCCTTCCGACCCCTGCAGTTCTGTGATTCTGTTAGGTTAGCGTGAGGTAGATAACTTTTTTCTCCCCTCATAATGTAATTCTATGTTGTAGTATTGTGTTAAGTAAATAAACACTATTTGTCTTCCCATCTCCAGATTCAGTCAGATCAGTGCCATCAGTCCTTTTTCGATTCCTTTTTTCTTGATTGCTTGGTTTCTGATCCAGTGAAAATGATGACTCTATTAGCAGAAACCAGTATGTGAAAAGCAGGAGCTTTAGTGGCGCCGTTGTCAGTGAACCAGGAATTTGGGTGCACCTTTCCAGTCTTTTTTAACACTTAAAAAAAAAAAAAAGTTTCAAAATCTACATTCTGTGGAGTTCTCTGTCTTTGTAGATGAAGGTGCTTGTCCAAATCTTCCAGCAGCAGCTCCAAGTGAATGTGTAATTAAAATTGGCTCTGAAGATCCCAAAACGTCAAATGTGAAACCTGATAAGATGGAGGAAACATTGACTTGTATTATCTGCCAAGAATTGCTGCATGACTGTGTGAGGTATGTATGACTGACAAAAACTGCGTTTACATGATAGTAATGTAAGTTCAGTGACAACAGCTTGAGGTGACTGGGAGGTTTGGGGTATTTACAAACCCCTCAAGTCTTTTTTTTTTTTTTTTTTTAATGACTCTTTCTTATTATCTAAGCAGATCTTAAATGTTTTTTCAAGTGTTATGAATGTAAATGTAAAAAGTGAAATATTTAGGGTTTACTTATGTTTGTGTTTTCCAGCTTGCAACCTTGTATGCATACTTTCTGTGCTGCCTGCTACTCAGGATGGATGGAAAGGTCTTCTCTATGTCCAACTTGTCGTTGTCCAGTAGAACGTATTTGTAAAAACCACATATTGAACAACTTGGTTGAAGCTTATCTGATTCAGCATCCAGGCAAGTTCAAGTGTGTGTAACAGAACCTGATGTATTTCACACGTTAACTGTATAGCTGATGTGTGCACCAAGTCTATCGTCAGTAAAGTACCTGTACATTATGTACCCATAGTACTCTGTTTTCTCTGACAAGACTGCATAAAAACCAAGATCTTCTTGAACTGTTACCTAAAAACAAATTGTATGGCAACGGAAATGCCATAACTGTGTGTAAATAGAGTAGAATGGGAGTAACAAATGTGAAGAATCCTGTGCTCTTCTCTTGAAACGTGAACTTGGTTTTCATACAGATAAATGTCGTAATGAGGATGATGTACGTAGCATGGATGCTAGGAACAAAATTACTCAAGACATGTTGCAGCCCAAAGTGCGGAGATCTTTTTCAGACGAGGAAGGAAGTTCAGAAGATTTACTGGAACTGTCAGATGTAGATAGTGAATCTTCAGATATCAGGTAGGTCTGTTTACGTTGTGCACTGAATTGAATTTGCCTATGCTTGAGTGCCCAAACGTGCAAACCAGCTAGTTTCAAAAACGTTGAGAGCACGTTACTGCTGATATTGTTTCCACGATCATTTCCAGAATGAGCCTTTCTTTTGTTTTCAGGCAAGTTCCTTTTTACCAGTAATTCTTTTCAATTCTACTGGCCCTCCTTAAGCAGTCAACAAGAAATGTTAAATTGGAACTCCTTGAAGTCCAGCAAGATTCAGTTTATGACTAACAGCTTTCTCCCGAATAGTACGACAGCATCTCATGATGTGTGAAAGTACCTTCTGTGGCTGTTACTGTATAGAAAACTGATTTCTGGATAAGGTTTTGTTATGAGAAATAGCAGTCTATGACCATATAAGTACAGCTGCAATTAATGTGTCTGGGATCCTGCTTTCACCAGGTGTGTGCTACTGAAGCAGCTGATGCTTGACCAAGGGATTACTAGCCACCAAAATCGCTCCTCTTTTTCACTAGCAAGCATTTTTTGCTGTATGTCTAGAGGAGAAAAGAAAGAGTCTTCCAGTAGATAATTATTCCAGCTTTGTTAATCTTGCTTCCCCTCACACTGCTGTTTTCTTTTGGAAGCTGTTAAGAATCCTTTCTTTTGCAGTACTCTTTGTTACAGCTACAGCATTCTTCACAGCTGTGAGCTGTGGACTTCCGTATCTTATTGGATGAAGAAATTCTAAATTAAAACTTTGAGGGTATAATCAACCCTGTCTGGCATAGCGATGAGTTATATTTGCATGTGGGTGTGATTTCCTATGAACCTTATTTTATTGTTTCAGTCAGCCATATATAGTATGCAGACAGTGCCCAGGGTATCGCAGACACTCTGTTCCAGCTCTGCCTGGCACGGGCCAGGAGACAGAAGCAGGAGGAATGCAAGCACTGGGAGATGCACCCTCCACGTCTGCCAACTTTCCTGCAGGTCAGTGTCATGAAGTCTTGTTAGCAGCACGCAGATAATAGGTGTGTGAGCTATAGCCCTTACGAAGCTCATTCTCATGGTACTGTATCACTTCTTCACACAGGTATCTTTGCAAAAAAAATTACATTTGAGCATTGTTTTAGTATGGTCATCCAAGATAGACATCTGATGGTTGATAGCTCATAAAGTCTTTGCGTATTTGAGTATTTTTACACACCTATGTAGTTTAGAAGTCTTTTCTGCTGTTTTAAAGAATCTTTGTGGGGAAATATATATGTGTTATGTATAATTGCTTGCTTGTTGCTTTCAGATTTTTGTCTATTGTTCGCTAGGATTCCAGTCCATTTTGTAATTGTTTGCATTGTGCAGTCTTTCATTTTTCTTCTTTTTTTCCCACCACGTAGCTGTCCAGGAATATGTGTGTCCTGCTCAAGGAAGTCACGTCATATGCACCTGCTGCTTTCAGCCAATGCCTGACCGAAGAGCAGAGCGTGAGCAGAATCCTCACGTTGCTCCTCAGCAATGTATGGACATGGTTCTGTAGTCAAACTTAAGAAAGATTTTGAAGCATAAGTTTCTCTTTATTTTAATGAAAATTAAGTTTATTTTGAAGAGTGATTTTATTTGATATTCTTTATTTGGAATCTTCTTGTCAAAGCATGAAACGGTCTTCCTTTATAAAATGTATTTATTAATCCTCTTTTTTGAATAAGAAAGCTGTACTTTTTTTAAACAAAGTTTATCAGGATTCCATTGCTGTAAAAATGACAGGCTGTTGAGTTTTGTTGTGTGCAATCCTGACAGGGGTTTTCTTTGCTGTTCTGCAGGTACTGTTTGTCTGCAGCCCTTCTGTCACTTGTACTGGGGCTGCACTCGGATGGCGTGTTTTGGCTGTTTGGCACCATTCTGTGGTATTTGGGAATAATGTTTCTTATCAGTCTGCTCTCTTTGCCATAATTCCTGTCTACCTTAAACTTTGAGTCATTTATGAAATGCAATAGACTACCACAGTTATGCAAAAGGAAACAGAGGCTGTGTCCTCACACTACAAACAGAAATGATTCTTGAACGTGCGTGTCTTAGCTTTGAGTGGAAAACAGCACTTGCTGAGCATATCGCTTTCCAGCATAAAAAAAATGTGGTGTATTTCAACCTAGCAGGAGAATCATGCATACCATTGCAAGAGCGTTGAATGTCTGGTGTTAACTGGTTAGAAAAGAAGCTTTCTCTCAAATTTCCAGTCTCCCAAAGCTCAGGGTTTTAGATGCTTTGAAAAATAATAGTTAAAAGGACTTGACTGTGGAATATGCTTTAACAACACTGTTAGTTTGTGCAGATCAGTAGTACTGCTTGTGAGCTGAGGGTGAAACTGTAAAATCTTAATGTCTTGTCTTTGATTGCAACTAGGAATTACGTATTGCACGTATGTGTTCAGCATGTGTTGAACTCGGCCACGTGCTTGTGCTTGTGTGAGCCTGTGTGTGTTACTGCAGGGAACAAAAGAGCCTTCAGAATGTATGTGAGGGCCAAAGGGCTTGGGAAGAAATAAAAACTCTTCTTTTCTTCTTCTGATTAGAAATAAACCTTGGTGACAAGTGTTTAGATGGAGTCCTAAATAACAACCACTATGAGTCAGATATCCTGAAGGTATTTTTTCAAATGTTTATGTATGATAAATAATAATAAATTTGTGTTGTTTAAGATTTGCTCATGAAATGATAGTGATATTTGATTTCTCAAACGTGTAGAAGACAAGAAGGCCACAGTTATAGCAACAATTTAGGAACTGGAGTTTAAGTGGCTGTAGAATTCATGTATGTTTGATTGCTAAATCAAAGAATTTTGCTTGTACGAAGTATTTGCTGGGGAGCCCAGTGCCTGCAGTCTGATCTGTAACATCTGAAGTGCTAATTAGAGAAAAATAATTCACTAGCATGTAACAGGAAAACAAATGCTAATTTTTTTAATGCCAGCCAAATTAAATTTCACTTGTGTTGCATAGAACTATTTTTTCTATACCATAACTCGGTGATCTAAATTAGGCTGGATGAAATCTTGCTGTAAGTTAAACGATAGTGTGGCTGATGGGCATCTATACGTTCTTTTGGCAAAAGAAAGAATACTCTGAATGAAGGATACTGAGCTAACAGTTTTATTGGTGATTTGAAAGCCAAAAAATGTGGAATTCTGTCATTCTATTTTATTTGTGAACAGCCTCCTCCCGTTTTGAAAGCATGGTTAGATCTAGATTCAGAAATATTTGAGAGCTAATGGCTTGGTGCCTCTTTAATGATGGAGATTTTCCAATATGAAACAAACTCTTCTTTTTCAGGATTACCTGGCATCCAGGGGTTTGACGTGGAAGAATATGTTAAATGAAAGTCTGTTAGCTCTTCAAAGAGGAGTTTTTATGCTGTCAGGTGTGTTTAGTGCACTCTTGTCCACGTATAACTGTGTGTGTGTGTGTATGTGTACTGTGTAGAACTCAGTGAGTAATCAAGAGGTTTGATGTTGTGTGTATACGTAACTTGTGATGTCATGACATTCTTGTTGGATCGGATTTCTCATTCCTTCACACTGACATTATGTACAAACTGTGTTTGTCTCCAGATTACAGAATTACTGGGAACACAGTGCTTTGCTACTGTTGTGGCCTTCGCAGCTTTCGAGAACTTGCCTACCAGTACAGGCAAAATATTCCTGTTGCTGAACTGCCAGGTGGGGTTAACTTTGCACAGTACGGAGGGAGTCAGTTGAAAAGCTAATCACTTTTATTCTTGGATCTTCTATATGAAGCCTTAGATTTAAATGTGATATGGGTTATGGCCTCCTTCGGCAGATTTGAGATTGGAAACAGAAACTCTTCCAGTAGTCCACTTTTCAGCATTACTTTATCCATTCAGTTCTTGTTGTTAGCAAGAGCTTCCACATCTTTAACTACTGAGAATTCTGCTTCTATTTCTGTGCATAATGAGACAGCTCACCTTGTTTCTCCTCAGTATCGCTTTTCTATTTAGTGTAACAGCCTGCTGGACCTCTCAGTTACTATGGATGTAAAACTGGGGGAGAATAACAAACTACCCAAATTAATGATTCGCTTTTTTTATGGAAAGGTATCTAGATATATGCCTGGTGTCCTAACCTGTAAAGTCAGTATCTGTTAAACTAAATAGTAAAGCTGCAGTTGAGAGCACTGAGAAACAAATCCTTTCATCATAAGTCTGTATGAGCCTCAGATTCAGAATTGTGTTTTCAGTCCTTCCCTGATTGCTTTCTTTGTTTCTGGAAAGGTGAACCAATGTAGGTTACTGTGGTTTCTTGCCAGTAATGTCTTTTTTCTTTACTACTGCTGTGGTCAGTAACCACCAGTAGCATGGTGTAGTATTCTATGTCACCTTATTTAATGGCTTCAGAAATAAAGAAATGTGGCTTGTTCTTTTCTTTGCAGTGACTGTCACGTCACGTCCTGATTGCTACTGGGGACGCAACTGCCGAACTCAGGTCAAAGCACATCATGCCATGTAAGTTACACCATTTAGGAAGTGGTGGGGTTTTGTTTGATTTGGGTTTTGCTTAAAAACAAAACCTTTGAAGTGCCAAAAATTGCACGAGGAACACTGCTGCAGTACAAGCAGAAGCCAATGAGCTTTGGTTTGTGAGTTTTTGTTTGTTTTTAAACACAACTTGGAAATGGACCCTTCATGCACGCCTGAAGGTACCACTAGCACTTTTAAATTGATGTTTTCTATCCCTAACTCCTCCTTCATTCATATTTTTCTCAGTCTCAAGCAGCTTTTCATTTGGTCTTGTCTTGAGAGCTTCTTGAAAACACTGTGCAGATAATTAGCCCTTTGTTTCTTCTGGAGCTATGAGAAACGATTTTTAGCAAACTACAACAAACATTAAAGGATAAACTGGTGGGAATAACTTGTGGCAAGGGAGGGAAGAAAAGTTTGGAATGTGGCATTGGAAACGTGGTGTCTGGTCATTCACAAGCATTATTCATCCAAAGTAAGATCCTTGATTTTTAAAAGAGGAGGGCCGCTGATAGGCGATGCCAAGTCATTCCTGCAAAAGGAGGCTTGTGTGTTACAGCAGGTATTAAAAGATGTCAAGAATAAAGCAAAACTTGTCTGCCCACGGTTTGTTATTGTTCCAGGAAGGGTGAGGAAATCCTTGCTCAGGGAGTTGTTCTCTAAGTTCGCAGTGCAGTTCAAGACAGTGGAGTTGTTGCTCTTTACTGAGAAATTGTTTATGATGAATAGTGGATTCTGCATCATCTTTCTAATGCTGCAATGAGCAATTAGCGTAATTCATTTCAGCTTTGTGGGTTGAAAATAACCAGTCTGTACGGCTCGCAAAAGCAAATCATAAAAAAGACTTAAAATATTAATCCCCAGCCGCACACAAGTGCCGGGTTTTACCAAACACCTTTCAAAAATAATGTGGAATTTAGTTCAAAGCTCTGCTGTTATCTGTAATTTCATGTGACAAGGCTGGAGATTTTATTTTGAAGCGCTAGAGAGTTAATTCAGTATCAAAGCCCTCACCAGTTGTCTGCATTCATATTTGGGTGGATAATTTCATTTAGAACGAGAAGGGTTTTTTCCATTTGTTGTTCCAGCATTGGCTGTTCTAGAGCTTGACTGGTTGCTGCTTAAAATTTTCTTAAAATCCATAGAAATGAGGGGAAAAAACCCTCAAAAGCTATCATATGCCACTCCTGGATATTTGGCTGGTTTTTTATTGAACTAAATTGTTTTGCTAGCAGTTTGGTAATGTAGGCAAGGTTTCTTTCTAATCTTTCCTCTGATTCAGTAATGAGAAAATGCACTCAGCTCTTCAACTTGTGTTTCACACTTGTGCTGGGGGCGCATAACCCAAGAAGAGGGAAAACAAAATGAATAGTGAGAGAGTTTACAGAATTAGAAAGAAGTGCCTCACACAGAATTCTGTGCAGACAGACTTGCCATTCCCACTGAACTTAAATAATATAGGATGAGGAAAACCTTACTTGCTTTATTTCCAGAGAAGAGGATTGTGTAGAAATGTATTGTGAGGCTGGTTAATACCAGTTTCTAGCGAGCTGTGTAATGCTGCTTTAATAAAAATAACTACTGTCTCTCGGGACAAAATTAGTTCTCTTGATTCCTGTTTTACTCGCCTCCTGGATTTGAAGTATGCAGAAGTACAGAGGAATGCTTTTAATAACAGGTTTTCTGCGTACATAATAGAGCTACCAATTGTTAGGCAGGAGATGCTGAAAATCCTGTTACTGGTAACCTGTCACTAGAGTTCAATCTAAAAAGGTTCTGAAAAGCAGCCATGTTAGTACGTAAATGTTCTCCTTTGAACTGTTTAACATTTAAAATACCCTGTGAAAGGTGACAACTCTTGTGTTGTTTGACTTCTGAGAACTTTGTTACATATTAATACTTCTTTTTGAATTTCAGGAAATTCAATCACATTTGTGAACAAACGCGATTCAAGAACTGAATACTTGTAGTCTGTAGAGAGGGGACAAAAACTTGTCACACTGCTTGTACAGTTTAAGGTTTCAGGGGATCTTCTCATTCTCCCATAGCAGGGAGCCAATAACTTCTGCATCAGGTAATCTGAAATGAACTTCTCAATTTGTAGAATTTGACAACTGTATATGAATGAGGTAGGTTGTTTTTTTCCAAGGAAGTCCAGCAAGCATTGTGTTCCATTCTCACGACTACAGCGTCCCTGTGTCACTTCACTGAAGAACACAAGCAGAAATCACTCACTCAGAAACCAGCCATATCTTGGGAAGGCCTAAGAATAAGGAGTGTATTTGCACTACTTGTGAAGAAACTAAGAATAATCCTTAGACTTAAAAAATAGAAATGTTTTGTATAAGTATCTGATGATGATTTCAAGAGCCATTACTATTTAAGAAGGAAGCTGTCGGTGTGTATTTGTAACTGCATTTTGCGGTGCTCTGCTATTTAGTCACTGCTCGTGGCGTTCGGGCCAGAAGTACATGAATCTTCACTGCAAAAAAATCCGTCCACGAAACAGCTGTCTTAGCTTAAAGCTTGTACCATGTGTGCAGTGTTACAGTGGAAGTAGTGCTGTTTCTTATCTTAGTTTTGTCATATTGATGGGTTTTATTCACATTAAATTACAAAAAGCAATTGCACAAAAATTTGAAAATTGCATTTAAAGTTGGGGTAATACTTGAAGCAGAACAGCCTTCTGCTAATATCTGTAGTATTTTATATCAGAAGACCAAACAGTGCTTTTGACATAGAGCAGCAGCCAGTAGGACACACTGGTTCATTTTTTGTATTTCTTTTTGGTTTGATATCGTATGCTAAGTATGTACCTCTGCCATGCAGCTGTTCTCTAGCATGCATACACTGGTTAAAATGTAGAAAAAGCTATAATTTAAAACAGAATATAGCAGCTTTACTGGAAAGAACAATCTTTCAGAAAGCAATTGACAGACTGTAGCAATATGGAGGCATTTCTAGCTAGGGGTAAGAATGATGAAGGGGGACGCTGGTATTGCTGTCATTAACAACATAGCTTTTATTTTCATGCCTTTTGGAGAGCTTGTTCCAGAAGCATCCCATGCATCACTTCAGAAAATATCCCAACACTATTCCCCTTCCACCCCCCCACATCCCCTCCAATTAATATGATTTAATCTATTTCAAAGTAATTTGGTAGTTGATGTTCACAAAGCTCAACTGGGACCAATTTCTCTCTTTCATCATACTTAGAGTGAAACAGAATGAGAAGAAAGCATACCATGTTACCTCTGTAGATACCATGTTCTTTTTAAGTATGCCTTATTTTGTGAGTAGGATTTATACTTCAATATTAAAAAGTGTACACAGCTATCTTGTGTTATAATGGAGCACAAATGATGCAGCACATCGTGTCTACTGGTGTCAGCGAGTTAAACTATTTCCAGTAACGCACATCTTAATATGAATGCTAATTAAAATTATGCATTTATGTTTAGATCTTTATTTTCTAAAATAGCTGCCACAAGGATGGGTCTGCTGACCATGCCTGTATGCTATTAAAAATACACTTTTGTGTGGACTTCTCTTCCTAATCTCTGGGCATTTTCTCCTGTGAGTAGGATTGAAATTGGATCTGGAATAATACTTGAAACTTTTTAACAACATTGCGTTTCTGTCTTTTAGTATTATTAACAATGTGCTGTTGCTTCTGTATTTGTATTTTATGTTTAGATTTTTTAATGGTTATTGTTATCTTCTCAGGACAACCATTCCCAGCTGTTTTTATCTCATTTTTCATCTCTGGCTGTGCATGTAGCAAAATGAGTGCAGTTGTGGAGATCAAGCCTTTGCACATTATATGCAGAAATGTGCTTTGCGTTCTCATTCACCACTTCCCACACCCCAGATGGGCTTTCAGCACAGACTTGTCACTGTGCTAGTGTTCAAGCCTCTTGTGCTGAGTTGGGTTTTTTTGTCCAAAACCATGTCTGCAGTACTGTGTACAACCTCGCTTGCACTTCAAGTTATGTTTATATAAGGATATATTATGTGACAAAAAAAAACCTGAGAAAGGAATTGAACTGACATATTTAACATCTGAACTACCTGTGCAGTAGAGGTTCTTCAAAATCCCTTCAAAAAACTCTTTTTTTGCTGTTACAGATAATTGATCTGCCTTTCTATGCATATAGGGTTGCGGTAGTGCAATGGAATGAAGGGGTTCTTTTGTCATTTATATTGTACCAGGACAAGATGAGAAAATAACTTGCAGATGGGGAAGGTGAATAAATCCTGATCTTTATATGCTCTTACGTAAGTAAGAGTATCTGTCATGGGTATTACATACTCTATACATTAGACCTTTTTAAATGTATGGCTACCAGATGATAGTTAATGTGATAAATGTACGAACTATGCTTGGTGTAATTGTTCAAATACTGTAAAGGTGCAGCATATTTTTTAACCTGTCTAAAGCACACCCCCACCTCCTTTATAAGAGATACTTGGAAGCTGAGCATGAAATGTGGTAGAATAGATGCTGTGAAAGCCAGGGTGATTATGATAGGCTTTGACATAGTGGTGAATAAAGTATATAGTCTCTTTGAGAGAGTTCTTTTATAAAGAAGGTGGAGCATAGTTCTTCCAGTTCTCTTTGGGTTTTTTTCCTGAACTAAGAAGTTATTAATTAAAAAGACTTTAAAAAAAAAAAAAAAGAATCACTGGAGTAATCTGTTTCTTTTGTGGCACCTTCTCTCACCACAGGGATGGATGTATGTCGGTTTGTCTCATGACTGGTCGAGCTATCAGTTCCTTGAATGTTGACATTTTACAATGAAATATCATCCTTGAACTTGCAGTAACTAAATACAAGGGGTTTTTTTGTACTTCACAGAAACTCCCCCGAACTTTATTACAGATGTCACCTTGTATCATAAAGGGTTGTGAGTCTGTCTGCAGGGTTTATAACCAACAATACCTGTTTAAAAACAGTACCTCGACGTTGGTAAAAAACAAGTTCACTTATTTTTTTTTTAAAGGGGTGCGACTGAAATTGCTACAATGCTGTAGAGACTGAACTGACAGCATTATGTAACGCGACTCATTTAAGAGCAGGGTAGAGAAAATGTCATACTGGGTTAATCTTTATACCTTCTGCATTTTCAATGAGCTAATTTGTATAAATGATAAGATTTCAAATAACTACTATTAATAGTGCTTTTCCTTTTCTTAGATTTTTTTCCCTTGCTGAGGAAATAGGACTTCTCTGTACCCTCCTTCTGTCTGATGCTGCAGACAGTGAGGCTGGAACAGTTAAACTTCAAATTGCAGCTTAGCATTCCAGGATTTTTTGCACTGCTGCTGTTCCTGCAATGGAAGCAGGATATCCGTTACTGTTGTAGTCTTATCTGAACTGCTGTTCTTAAGCCAGCTATCATTTTTGCTTCAGACTAAATTTAAGAGATTAAAACTTGTGCTTCAGTAATACAAAAGTGAAAATGTTACATTGTTCTGTGTGCCATTAGACAAACCGATAGGCCTTACAACTCGTAGTAGTCAAAAAAGGCTTGTTTTGCATTAATATTGGTGGATTGAAGTGTTTTATACTCCATTGTGTCACCAAACTACCTGTAACTAAATCAGTTTGAGGAAGCTGTTGAGTTTTTACTTAATGCCCTCTCAGTTCTGTCAGAGCTCAGTCATTAGCTCATTCATCTTGCAAGCAAAATACATCCATTTTACATCCATTTTACATCCATTTTTAACTTTTAGTAGAACTGTGTAGTGCAGATGGCTTAGCCTACAGCGGGAGCTGAAGGAAATAAGTGATTCAAGAAGGAGTTGAGAATTTGAGAAGAGAATGCTCCATTTTAAATTATGCTCTGATTTTTTTTTAATAGCCTCTTACAAAATTCTGTTGGGAGGGGGCTTTATTTTGTACAGCCGTTGGTGGTCATGTTATCAGAAGCTAAGAGAAGGATCTCTTGATTTTGAAAGAATGTGTGGGGATTTTGCAGTTTTTCCAACTGTTATCTAACTTTATTTCTGCAGGATGTTTGGAACTCAAATACCACTTACACAATTCCAAGAAGTAACTTCTGAAGAAACTAATTATACTATTTCCCATAGCAATGCTTAATATGCAAAGATTGCTTCTAAATCTGCTTTTCAGGTCATTCTTCTTTTCTTCACACTTCACCATTTTGACTTTCAATGAGGTAATTTCACCCTTAAGCTCATTAGTTTCCATAGGAAATGAATTATAAAAAATGCTAAGTGTGCCATATGAGGTTTAACATCAAAGACATTTCTAGACAGACCATGAATATACGTTGAAGCTATATTTGGTCTCTGTTGGGTATTCTTTTCGGTCCTACTGAGTTTCGGTTGCTTGCTTTCGTTAGGTAAGTGTTGGCTTAGGACTTGCATTTTTTCCTTGCAATCCAAATTAATCCTTAATTATTTAGAATAAGATCTGGTAGTTGACTGCATGGAATAGTTGAATCCACCGTGTTTAGTTATGACTCACATGCCCTTCTCATGGAAGGGGGAGAAAACTGCACAGTTCAGAATAAGATGTTTTGTAGCCAACTGCTCTAAAAAAAAAAAGTTGATTTCTGAAAGGAAACTTCAATTCATGTTTCCGTTAGCAAATTATGGATGATTTTTCCCTCTATAATCTACAGAGTGACAGTAGTTTAGCTGCTACCTAAAGGGCAGTACTCCACTTTAATCAAACTTGCTGATTGCTACTCTGTATCCTAAAAATTAGGATGCATTTGCACCTTTAATCATTCTGGTTGTTTCCCCATCGAGGCTCTGTGCTCAACCCGTAAACTACCTGACAGTAAGAAACCCAGTGCACAGGATCCTTGTCGGCTTGTATAGCTTCAAGCTTTTATTTTGAAGCTCTGTATCCAATAATGAAATAAGCAAGGAATGCCCCCAGTCTTGTTTTGTTTCTTTTTTTAATGTCCTATTCAATCTACATAACACGCTGAAGGGAGTGCCCGGCATATTCCAGAATAATTGTATTTTTTAAATAGTGTACGTTATTCAAATCCAGTATAACTGAAGAAGTGCTCCTTTTTGTTAGATCTTATAACATTCTGAGACATTTTTCCCGTGCAACTGTGATTGAAACTTTCCTCCTCTTCAGCAAGTGTTTAGCATGCTTATCCCATTTGCTGCTTAGTTACAGTATGCAAAGGAGCACAGTAAAGGGACTGTATTACCACAAAGGTAAAACTGAATCCAGAGTCCATGAGCTGTGGGGTTTTCTGTCATGAAAAGATTGTGACACGTCTCTTAAAATTATATAGCTGTTAGGAACAAGTGCTATAGTAGTATTTCATTTTAAGAACTACTCTTAGTTGGTACTTACAGGTGGAACTATTATAGCACTCAGAGCTTCCGTTTTCAAGTTGTGAAGAACTTCAAAATGGAGGAAAATCTTTCAAGTTCTTTGAAGGTACAAAACAAAAGATACTGACTTCTTCAGCGGTTAATTTTAGTGATCTGTCTAAAAAAAATACAAATGTCAAAGGGCAAGTCGGGAATTTAAGCTTGAGTCTCCCATATGCTGTGCTTCTGGTTGTTCATGGTTGACTCTGCTCTTTGGTTACAAAGATATGTAGTAGAGAAAGTCGGTGTGAACGACCTCACTAGCTAGGTTACTGGGAAGAAAACCACGCTCTAAAGCTTGGGTGTTCAGCTGAGTGCTGCACTAGTGGCACTGGTCTGCATCATGGCACATCCTGTGCTCTGGGGCAACATCTCTTCAACTTGGTATTTCAGAAAAATAAACTGTCATTACATTGCAGAAGTTAATAGTTAAACATACTTTTATTGAAAAAAGCCACTTTCCCAGCCCATCACATGTAGGTATTGTCAATAACTGAACACAATTACTTCTCCAAAGTAGATCTTAGTACTTCAATCTCTAGAAATGTAGTAAGTAACATAGCACTGAGACTGTTTTACAATGTGTGTGAATTCAACACAGTGGAAATATTAGAATACTGCAGGCTTCTAAATATCTTTTTGTCATAAATATATTAATTCATCCCTCTGAGTTATGTTACATTAATTTAAAAATAAAGCAAAGAACTTAAAGACAGACTTTTATGCTTCAAAACTATCCAACGCAGTCTGGTAATAATAAATGCTGAGATTTGTCTGCTGTTCGTTTTTGAGTCAACTGCTACAAGGCATATGTTTTTGCTGCCACTGTTACTAGATGCAAGGCTTATGTCTGTGTAGGCACATACACAAAATATTAGGCAAAACCTACAATCTTGTGTTGCGTATCTCAGACGCTAATAAGTGGCAGATGGAAACTGTAACAGCAGGTGAAATCATAAATAATTCAGTAAAATATTCCAGGAATCAGACTTAAATGCTTTAACATAGAAGGATTAAGATGACTCACTTGTCACACACTGTAGCTAATACAGGAGACTTGTATGGGAGATTTCTTACTGGCGCCTGTTCTACGATATAATTTGCTTTAAAATAATATCTTATGTCAGCTGTAAAATACAGCTTCCTAGAGAATTTCTTCAATTTTTTTTTAAAGCAAAATAATTCTAAGTTGTGAGTAGAATATGCAAGATTCTTTTGCAAAGACAGGAAAATATCACCAGAAGGTAATCACAACAGTGATGGGATTATTAAAGGCATTAGGACAAGCAAGCTTCCCTTTGGTTCTGTGCTCCACTGAATGCCCTGGATTTGTAATCAGAGTGGCACAGCTACTTATTTTCTAAAAAAAGTGAGCACTCAAAGTTTGCTACACTTAATTTTGCCTTTTAAGTCTTGCCTGCGAAAGGAAGGGAAATAGTTCTCCAGCCCGTGTGCGTTACCAGTAATAAATAGCTGGTGGATATAGGATCAGAGCAGCTGCAAATATCCAAGTGTCAGATGCTGAAGACTATTCCTAACGAGTATTTCAGTGTTTTTGTACACATGTTCCTGTTGCCAGGAGGAGTTGCTTAAAAATGTAGCGGACTGAGGCATTGTAAGCTTATGTAGATCTAACAAAAATAAAGCTAGGTCAGACTTCAATACAATTAGCATCCAGTATAGTTTCGCTCAGCTTGTCTGCACTCTTCTTTAATGAGTTAGTATGTGAGATAATCATGATTTTAATATTAGAGATGTTAATGCTTGGTAAACTTTGTGCTAGAGTGCAGAAGTTATGTAATGTTTAGAATTGTTTACAAAACAGTTTGCAAACGTGCATGATGAATTCTTCCTTGTACAGGCACACCTACGAGCACAGTTTAACTCATAGCTTCTAACAGACTCAAGTGGTAACCACAGTGACAGAGGACTGACTTGCATTTCAGATGTAAACCATGATGTAACCATCTAGATGACTTTCATATCTCATTCCAGAAAAGATTTCCTGCAGTGTGAAATACCTTTTCTGATGCTTTCATGAATAAAGCATATCGAAATTCCATGCAGAAGAATAGGTTTGAGGTTAATGAGCAAAAGGGAGGATGGGATTTGTGCTGTTCTGTAGTACGTATAGCTGTAATCCCAGGGGTGAGGCAAAGACCACTCTCTGAACAAAGTTGTGTCCATGTATAGCTGTCCCACAACTGTTTGGCACTGCTTCCACTCTGTTCATGTGCCTGCTGCCTCTCTTTTTGTGAACTGGTGGTTCGGTCTTTCTGAGAGTATCACTGGACTGAAGCTTGACATAGTGTAGGAGCAGCTAGGGTATCAAAGTTCTGTGAGGTCTCACTAGTGTCAGCATCTACAACTGAGGAGCTCTGCTGGTCCCTGGAAGAGTTAGGGACCTTCACCTGACCTTTGTATAAACCAGGAGATTTTGCCCAAAATGGAAGATTTGATGTTAAACTGGCAGAACTGTTACCCTCAACAGTCAGAACCACTGGTTGTTTATCTGGCACTGCTACTGCATACACAGCATTTGGTTCAGACAGATGATCTGCACACTGACTAAGATGTTCAGCTAGGACCAGAGGCTGCTGATCATCTCCTTCTTCAGAAATGACAAAAACTGGTTTGTTTTTATCTGTTTCTCCCCCAGGGTCCTTTGTTTTTGAAGCACTGGCCAAGTTGATTTTCAAGGGGTTGGAGCTCTCTAGAGTACTCTTGGGGCTTTGGCTGTTAACTGGAGACACCGCCCCTAGATGTCTTAAGGGATCCAAGGACCTCACACGTTTGTTGTCAGGGGACCCAGCTAAAAATCCAAAGTAAGGATTTCCAAACCTGGATTTCTTCAAGTTGCAGGAGCTTAGCTTCCGCTGCCTTTGTGCAGACAGGGTGAGGGGGTATGAGGCGTTGCTGACAGATGAATCAGAGTAAACCGTTTCTGAAGCTCCCTCTATCTCGGTGGCTGAAATCACCTTTCTGGTTGGAACACCTTGGGTTCTTGCAGCTGTAGGAAAACCCTGCACAAAATAGTAATAAATTAGTAGTCATGCTTTGAAAAACAACTGTCTTAAGAAACATTGATCCCAAGGGAAATAACTAAAAGTTAAAATTCCTTGTTATAGTACAGGTAAGATATTTTCTTTTGCAAAAGTCTGTTATTACCATAGAAAACAAGGAACATCCTCTATTAGCTTTGTAGCAAGCTCTGTTGCCTTGATGACAATGATCAGTGAGACCTAGATATATATCCCACGCCTACAGATTCCTTGCTATGCAATAGTAATATGTCAAATCTAAGGTATCACCAGGAAAAAAAAAAGAATATGTCAGAAAACTCAATGAATGCAACTTCTTAGCACTTCAGGAAGGCCAGAATAAATTACAATATAGTTAGGCAAAAGAATTTCCAGTACACTAAGCAAGATGGGCCAAGATGTGCATTGTACTTTCAGCTTAGAGGAGCAAAGCAGGGGCACTGAAGCTGACCACCCCACGCTCTTCTCCGAGCAAGACTTACACTGTTGTCAACCAGCTTTGTGAAGGGACTATTGGTGGTCCAACTACACCACTTTTTTTGTAGCTGTGGTATTGGAGCCAGGAAGTCATGGAAAGTGCGGGCACTCCACGTGCGTTGTCTGGGATAATGATTTTCCATCTGGACGTTCCTCTTCTCAACAGTATCTGCTCCTGCAGCCATGTGACCAGAAGTCATCCAGTCAGACACAGAGCCTGGGCTTGTGACACTTCTTTTTAGGTTTTTGTCCTGAAAATAGTATATAAGTATTGTTAGCAATGTCTTTTGTCAACAGGTTTTAAAAGCACTTTAAAAAGTGGCCTTTAGTGCAAGCAACCAATTTCTTCAGTAGTTCTTTTTCTCAAGATAAGACACAGGAATGCAACTTCTGTTTCTCTTTCAACATGCTGCGTTGGAGTCAGTGGCTTCTCTGGGCAGCAGTTTTACCTTTGCTTCTTCAATTTCAGGTTTTATATTGAATTGGGAAATTCCACTTGTTTAAGAAACAGAATCCTACCGCTAACCGCATAAATCAAATAGCTAGAGCTTCGTTACACTGGATATATTTGACAGATTACAGTACTAAACTTTGCTGTGCAAAACATAATTCCTCCTCTGTGCTTGGCTCTTGGAAGACTCCAGCTGCATCTCTATAGGGAAACAAAACCCCAGGGTGGGGGGATGAGGCCGACTGAAAGAAATCCAGAAGCAAAAAACAAGAGACTTGGAAGTCTAAAAAATGCATTATTCAAGAGGAAAGACTGAAGTAAGTGGTGCTCTTTAGTCTCAGTTTCGGAAGAACTAAAGGAATAATAAAAATTTTTAAAAAGGCAGTAATCTGTTCTCAGTGTCTGTGGTAAAAGGAACAAGAGACATAAGGCCCGGAGTGGAGCCAAGGGGATTTTCAGTTCACATACGAAATGTTTTTTCAGGTGGAAAACATGCTTTACCAGAAGCATAAGATGTCTAGACAGGTGTAAAATTGGCATCGTTGGGAGCTGAGCACATGAAACCATTCTCACCAGCAATATGTATGAGAATTGCTCTGACGTAGGAATGAACTATGGCCAACTTGTAAGGATCCCATGCTTGCTTACTTTATAATGTTCTTATGTTGATCTTAAAATCACAGTTTTTCTTCTTATTATGTATGTGGCTTTAGAAGCAGAAAAGCTAAAGAATGCCTCACTGTCCTATGAATCTCCCTCTGTGCTTGCTAACGCTTCACCTGTTGTTAATATAAGCCCCTTGTTCCATAACTCTGCATGTATTTTTGATTTTCAGCTGTGCGAATATGGCTGTCATGAGAAGAATGCAAAATCCACATTCCCAGAGTTTACACATTTCTTAAAGAGAGTCTGAAATAAATTCCACGGTGTCCTGGATTTAAAAGGCCCAGGAGACCAAAAGCTTGTCATTTGCTATTTCTGATAAACAAAATCTCCCAAGTTTCCACAAATCAAAGAAACTATTTCCTTACAATGTCATGTTGGAAAAGGATGGGCAGAGAGGCAAGAAATGAGCTGCTCTGTAGGAAACTGGCAGAGGTTCTATTCATGCTCTGGATAAATTTGTTTCAATATTAAGTTCTTAGTCTCAGATTTGATTAAAGCAACAGTCTTTGTAAATGTATAGTAATCCAGCTGTCTTCTCCCGAGAAGCCTCTTTAGGCTGTCTTAGGGTTTATTATTTTGATGGTTTTGAGACAGATGCACTGGGAGCAGCTACTGAGATTAATAACGTATGTTCTAGATTTTTAAAAATCTTTTAGCAAAATCATGTCTTAAGTACTCTCTTATTCTTTACCCAAAACCTATTCATCTGACACTTGTCTGGATAGAAGTCAGATCATAGTTATAACGTAGCCAAAGACTGAGTGACACTTTAAAACAAATAGGACATATATAACTAATGAAGAATGTCCAAAGCAGGGCTACAATGGTTGTGAGGAGTCTGAGGGCAAGGTGTGTGCGGAGCGCCTGCGGTCCCTCTGTTCAGCTGGAGCAGAGGAGACTGAGGGGAGGCCTCAGGGCCCTGCAGCTCCTCATGGCAGCTCTTTGTAGTTTACTTGGTTTAAATGAGCATTTTGGGTGAGGTGAATCTGAAGACATTATTTACTATGCTGTACAGACCTGGGATTTCACATATCTTTCCACGTGAGGATTACTTCTCAGCTCCTGCCTCTGGCAGGTAACTCCTGCCTGCCCAGTGCTGGCCTACGGACACTGGGCTGCATACCCGGCTTCTGCAGGGCTCAGGGGCAAAACTCAGGAGCTGGGTGACCAGATGTATCTTGCACCCTAAAAAATTCACACAGCTGGAAATTAAATTGTGAACAGAACTCATTTTTACCTCTAACATTTAGTAACCCTCAATTAACCTAGGTTGAGCGCATGTGTGCAGCTGGCCTACTGGGCCCAATTTCTACCCCCCTCAGAGAGGATGGCCTGCAGCTGTGCTGAAAGAGCCTGTGCTTCTAACGGTGGCCCTTCACCCTTCCCAGGTATGTTTTTTGGCCTTTTGGGGTTTGGTACTGACTCCTTGTATGCAAAAAAGATATAACTGAGAAGGAATAGCCTTCTGAGTTGATACAGTGGTGAATCACTTTAATTCTTTTGTTATGTGCACTCAGAATTGCTTGAACACTGTATTATATGTATATATATACACATAAATCTGCTATACTTACTTGTGGAAGGCATGGTATAATAGAAATGTTTTGCTTTAAGCGTTTCTTCCTTCCGACTAGTGAGGGGGAAGGAAGAGGAAGGAAAATGGGTTTTCTTTTTATCCAGAAATTGTATTTGTAAGTAGTTGCCACAAGGTGAAGCTCTCTCCACTGGAAGGAAGGACCAAGAAGTAGAGGGGTTCAGGAGTGCCCGATCTGGGTGCTGATACAGTGCATGTGCCCTGCTCCTCAGAAAGCAACGTGCTTCAGTCAGGCAGAGCGCTAGAGCTGTTTTCCCTATTCTTTTCCTTCTTTTCTGTTAATCGGTGTGGTTGATTGGAGGAGGAGTTCAGCATATGTTTTGTACTAGCGAGGGAAATTTCTGATCAGCCCGCCCCCATGGGTAACTTACTAATCAACTTCAGGGATACAGAATGCTATTGCTCTGTAATCTGAGATAAGAAACATTATGTGAACTGTCTTGGAGTAGGCAAGTTCCTTACACTGATTCTCTCCCCTCTTGTGGGGGGAAAAAAAAAAAGGAGGATGTTGGACAGTGTTGACCTGGAAAGGTTTTCATGTAGACTTGGAAAGGACTTGCACTGATAGTCGCTAACTTGTGATGAAGAGAGAGCTCAGAAGTCTCAGGCCTGGCTGCTATCATCTACTTCTAAATAAGTAAGTGATTAGGAGTGAAGAGGAAGGAGCTAAAATAAGGAAGATTACTAAAATGATCTAGGTTTGTATGTGTATATTTGAAACGGTGCCAATGCTTTCCCGTTAAGGGTTTGGCTTTTAGAATAAATGTTAATTCTTCATGTGAGCTGGGGAGACAGTGGCATAACTTTCTGACAAATGGAGGAGCTGAAGAACTTCCCTAACCACTTAGTAGTGGTGTGCAGGAATGGGTCTGGTCCTAGGTCCTTCGGTTGTTACAAGTGATGCTCTTAACTACAAATTATATTTAATGGAATGCCATCTTTGCCAATTAGCAGATATTTCTTGAGAGCTGGTGCTTCAGCTTGGTGGCATATCTCTGCATTCTCACCTATAATATCCCAGGTGGACTTGTAGACCTGATCTTATCAAAGCTGAGAAGATGCTGGCTGAAGGATCACAGCCCACGTGTTTTTGTAGTAGCTCTGCCTGATGGTTGGGAGAACTGCCTGGCTCAGTCACTGCTACTCTTGCAAACTAGGCAGCAAGCATGAGTGAAGGAATGTGACAAGCACTGTCCAAGAAGGACATTGTGTGTCTTGCTATGCCTCTAGTGATGTCCAGGAGAGTTCCTACCTGTATTCTGTAGGTAGTAAAGCTCAGTCCACTGGCTCCGGGTCCAGCAGAAATAATAAACACTTCATCGCTCCCTGTCTCGGTGGTCACTGCAGAGGTGGAAGAGGGCACGTCTGGGTCAGTATCCTGAGGAGACTGTTCTGTGCTGCCTCTGCAGGAAGTGACTGAGAAGAGAAAATCCATATAAAAACGACTGAGGAGAGCCCAAAACATCTGTTCCTAGCTCCTCCATGACAATCGCCTTTCCCTCCCCCCAAACAAACTAGAGCCACTTTGAGCTGTCAAACCAGTCAGAACTAAGCTCAGACCAAGTTTGCTCTCCCGAACCTACAAGCTTTTAAAAATAAGACAGAAGGGGGTGAGGGGAAGAAAGGAACAACCTTGGGTCTGCTGTTTGATAAAGACAGACCCAAACTGAAATCCACCGTACTAAATGCACAAGGTTTTCCTGCAGATCAGAATTTATTATTTTTTTAAAATCCATATTTACTCATTCCTGTTAATGGTGAGCTCTGCTTTTTCCCTGAAGTGCAAGCATTTTCTGCTTGAACCCTGGCGATGTTGTTCCCACAGCCATATGCTGCAGGTGTACACACCTGCTTGCATCCCCAAGGCCTACCCCTCTGGTCCAGGCCAGGATAGCTCTGCCTGTGGCTCCTGGCTGTGATCTCCTCAACAATCTTTGGCAATAAGTAATTAGCTTTTGAGGAAGATATCACTGTGAGAATTGTGTGTAAAAGCTGATGGTCTAGTGGGAAACTGATGGTGTATAGCAATGTATTGTGAAGTGGCTCCTTGTTGGCCTTCCCCCAAAAGGAGCACTAACAGAATTCACTGGTTGTGACTCAAAATTGCAACAAGTGACGTTATCTGCAGCTTGGCTGGGGAACTGCTCTCGTTTTGGAAACACACATCTAAAGCGGTCTCACTCGAAAAGCCCTTCAGAAAGTCAGCTCCAGCAGTCAAACATGTCCAAAGCCAATGTAAGCATTATAAAACTCATCCTTTTTCAAGCAAGGCTAGACACGGGGTGGATGAGCCATCCGCAATTTATGGATTATTATAAGGTGCAGTTGTAGCAGCCTGAAGCAGATACATTAGCTTTGCTAATCCAGTGTCTCTGCAACACTGTGTACTATGACGGCTTCTGCTGGCAGTGTCCTGAAGCTGTGCCCGCATGCTCCTTGCCAGGGGAATTGCCCTCCCAGGGAGGGGGGAGAGCAGCAAGGGATATTCCCACAACAAAGCCCTTCTGCTGTCAAGTAGCTCTCCAGCTGTGCATGAGCGAGGCGGGTGTGAGGAGAAACGGTCTGATTAGCAGGCCGGGGCCGCGGGGTGCCCTGACCTGCTCCCGGGGTGCGCCGCGCTTACCCGCCTGCTCCCGGCTGACAGAGTGGTTGTTGTTTTCATTCTCCCGACTTGGCACCACGAGCTGGAGCTCATTGATATCAACAGCGGAGTTCTGGATCCCATTCTACAACTCAGAACATGCCCCAGTAAACATTGTCAGATAAACAGTGCAACAGCCAATATGAAAGAGAGAAACAGAAATTGCTGAAGCCATTAGCACTAACCTCCTGGTCACTGCATACGTTGGATGAGCTCCTTTTGGGGCACGTTCTCTGCCTGAAAAGGAGAGACAGCAACAACAACAACAAGCCCACAAGTGAGTTAGACCCAGAGAAGGGAAGGTCTTGGCTCATGTAGTGGGAAGTCAGCTGGAGAAGGACCTGTCTTCCTCCCATGATCACCACGAAAGTGGGAACAGAGTTCAGACCTCTTCAAAGTCCTGCCAGCCTTCCCTCCATAGGGAATAGCACATACTGATGTGCTTTTTCACATCAGTAATTAAATAGCAGGACTGAAATCCTTTGGTCTGAGCAGTGACGTTGTTCTTGCTCTGTTAGACAGACTATTTCATCTCTGTAGTCAGCATTGCACTCTACACTGTATTTAGCAATCGGAGAACATCAAACGTTCATCTGCATGACCATTTTATTAAAAGGAATGGCTAGGGCAGATGATTACCAGCTAAATGTGCCTGCTGGACTGAAGGGAAAAAAGTCATATTCATCTCTTTTTTTTAGTTTTAATAAATACGATACCATGAAACAAGAAGTGTTATTGACGTACTGGATGAGTATGTGAAGATGTCATGAAGAACAGCTGAACGTGATCATGACTGAAGCAAGAATATTTTGGTGTGCAGCAGTTCTTCATGCAACAGTGCAGAAAGCAAACAAGTGTTAATGCGCTATGTGACCTGTTATTATTTTTCCCTCATATCTATGGCTGGAGGGGCTGGTTTAAGGCAGTTAACCTCTTCTATACAAAGTTTGTGGTGGTACCTTCTAAGGAGTGTGTTGAAGGCAAGATTACAAGTTTTCAAGCACCTTTTCATTACTGCTTCTCTCTAAGATATGGGGGCTCAGAGGCTGCCTGGTAAGTCTGCCAGAGGCCAGCATCTGCTCTGTCTTGGTTGCATGGGTTTCATTCTTTCACTGTATCATTGGAAGACTTAACAAATGATTATTGACTCTCAATTGAATTGAGAGAGGAAAAAAGAACCTGATGTGTCTCCAAGACTATTCCTAATGAATATGGAGGAGGCTACAGAAAGAGGAGAGCAAGTCTGCACTTCAGAATTTAATTCAGAAGGGATCCAGAGGGATAGCTGTTACTGTAGGAGGCAAGATCACATCAGCCAGGCTGAAGCAGGGAAAGCTCTTCCTTAACTCGGGTTGGTGGAGAGGGAGCAGAGAGATTTCCAAGAAGAGTCTTTCCTCATTGGAGAATCGAGATGAAGCCAAGTAGGAAATACTGCGCAAGTACAGTAGAAGAAAGATAGGAGAGAGGGGAGTCCTGTACCTCTCAAAGTTTAAACAAGGATAGAAAAGGCTAGCTGGTTGGAATGTCCTCGTTTTAACTTTTTCTTCCCTCGTCGTGGTTCGGGTATTGATTCCACTGAACAGTTTGATTTACTGCCAGAAACTAACTCATAGAAAGGCTAAAGTTCCTTCTGCTCAGAACTGTTGCCACAGTGTCTGGGGAGATGCTCTAGTTTGTGGGACTTGGGCTCTTGGACTTTCTTTAGCCCTCTCTCCAACTGGACTGTGTCTCCCACAGCATGCTGCAGTGCCTGGCCACCAAGGAGGGCAGTGATTTAGATCAGTGCATGGCTCGTGCATATGAAACACCCAGTGTACAAATAGTTTGGTTTCCATCAGTTAAAAGGATGTGCAATTTAAAAACAAAAATTGCTTAAACCTTCCCAAGTAAAGCAAATACTCAAATCTGTTGAAAGCTTTGTGAAAATTGCCCTGTGCTCCCCAGCCCTCTCTATCCATCTGTTTCTAACTAAACTACATCGACTAGTAGATGGACAGAAGTGGAGGACAGCTACAAAGAGGCAGGAAGAGGCTTCTGGGTTTTGCCTGCCACAAGGGTGGCAGAGAAAAACTCTGTTTTTAGCCCATAAGTGACTAGAATCCTAGGATCAGGCTGCAGGCCCTGCCTAGCAGGGTGGCTTGTATGGAGTGAAATTGCACACAGCGACTTGAGGAAATAGCTGTATGCGTGGAGGGGTTGTAATTGGAAACAGATCACTGGCAGGCAATGCAGATGTAAAATGCAGTTGCAATCCACAGGTTGCAGCCATCAAGCAAAAGTCTGGCTGCATTGGACAGGATTAAAATTAAATAAGGTGGACGTGTCTCTTGTTCTTGAGGCTTGGGAAAGAAAATAAAAAATACCCCATTGCTTGAGCCAGGCCTCATGGCCAAAAGTAATTAGAATTATTGGCCAACTAACAACTGAAGCTTTCATTTCCTCCCCAAACAGCAAACAAAAGCTGCAGTGTGGTGGAGACTTGGAGTTTCCCCAGAGAGCTTTGCCCTGGCTGAATGCAATGAGCCTGAGCAGACACTGCTGACGACTTGGTGCATTGGAGTGGCAGCAGGTGCCAAGCTTGGCCCGGGGTATTTCTAATCCTGGCAAAGATAGAGCTCCCTGCTACTTTTAGCTGAGCAAGAGCATCACATAGAAATGGTAAAAAACATAGCTAAATGCCAGTGCGGTACCAGAGGAACAAGCAAAGCAAAGGAAGAAGTGGGAAGCAAGTTTATAAGGCCGAGAGCTTGAAGTTTACTCTTAGCATCTTCTGGTGAGGTCTCCTTTGCAGCAGCACATTCCAGCCAGGGCAAGAGTTGTCACACCTCAGAGAGCTGGTCCCATTTGAGTGTGCTGTGTTATTAAAGCATCTTCACTTCTCCCCACAGCCCACCCCGTGCAGTCCTGGCATTTTCGGCAGCGAGGATGGGCTGTGGCTACAACACACATGACACGTGACTTCAAGCCTTTATTTAGGGAAAGAAGCATAAAACAGAGCTTGCTGGGCTCAAACTAAAAGTTGTTTAGATATGCTTAATGGCCTCCACAGCCTTATTCTAAGCTGCATTTTAGGAGAGCACAGTTGGAAACCGTAGGTGAGCTCCAACCAGCACCAGCAGGTCCAGAGAGCAATATCCTCAAAGTATTAGAGCAGGAAAGATGGAAAAAGAATCTTCCAGTGCAGCCTCAGTGAGGCTGCTCAGCACAGGGCATGGTGTGACGCTTCCAAGCATGTCAGATCTCAAATGCTTTTTAAATCTGACAAGAAATAGAAGTGTAATGTAATCGAGGCCTCCCTGGAACAGTGCACAGGGAATACAGGCAGCCGGGTTTGCAAAGGGCCTCTCATGAGGTGAATGTCTATGGACAGTCTTCCCTATATACAGTCAATATCTAATATATCTCCCTACCAAAACAAAGTGACAGAGCAATAAAAGGGTGGCCATGCAGATGTCACAAGAAGTGAGCCTGTCCCTGGTGCTGTGCCATGGTGACCGTGGCAGGACGTCCTCAGTGACCAGACTGCATAACATTTGCGCGGGGTGAAAAAGGCATTCCGTTTTCTATGCTGGTCAACAATAGCAGAACGTTACTATGCTTTGCAAATACCTGAGAAGCAAAAAAGCAAACTGTACATGTGAGCAGCACGGGCTGACTATCTGAGCAGTCTGCACAGGCTTTCAGGCAGTGGAAGCTCAGACTGCTGTGTACTTTGGTTCGAATAACATGCAGCTTCATGGATAGCTGCAGTGAAATTAAATGGCAAGAACTGCCTACTCGACATGTGCATCAGCCCAGTATGCTGCCATAGCAAAGGCAGAGTGTTTCTGCTGCTTTTGAAATTTGGCAAGGGTATAAAAATAATTTAGTGTCTGGACGACATTTTCCACCAGACGTTTTCCTTTAGAACTAGCAAAAAAATGTAATCTAAATTAGTGCTCGGCAAGGTCTTTGTAAAGGAAGAAGGTTAGTCAGATGCAGCACACGTAAGATTAACTCTTATAACTATGAAAAGCCCAGACTTTGAAAGCAGGAATTTCTTTATGCAGCAAGAGTTTATTTGATTGTAAGATTATTAAGATTATATTTAGGCTCCACCACCTCACTCATGTTTTCCTATTCTGAGTATGGCGATGGCCTGTATTTTGTGTTTATTCAGCACGGCTAGTAATGCAGCTCCAAAATCCCTGCAGATACCTGTTCACCTCGTGAGTGCATTAGAATTAAAATGTCTGTGCAACCTCTTGAATAAAACTTGCTTCAGACTGGAAAACACTATTTAATGTCGGTAACCACGTCTTAACTCCAAGCGGCAGTATTTTAGTAACTTATTTTTCTGCAGAGCATTAGTGATGGTTCCAAGTGAGAAGATGCAGTGACTATCATCAGCTCGGCCTGCCTGGGAGATCTGGGGAAGGGTGCTCTCCATCCTGCATTTGTCCATTGGCCATGCTGGGCCCAAAACTGAGAAACAAGTATTGAAATCAAATAAGGACCAAGAAAGACCTCACCCTTTGGGTGTTTCTGCAGGGAAAAAAAATAGAAAAAAAAAGAAAAAAGTAAATATGAGGTAGCAGAGCTGTAGAACTGGGAAAGAAAACTGTGAAGCATAGGGCAGGAATAGAAACTGGCTTTGGTTTCCTCTACATCCACACGCTACTGCACCAAAAGGACAGCAAGCATTAGCACAGCAAAGAAAATGTGCATTTGTTTTCTGGTCTTTCCTGTCCTGTACAGACAGTATCACATGCTTCAGAGGCTCAGACATCCATCATCTTACCTGCAAGCTATGCAGAGGGCAGAGAGCAAAGCAAGTGCAAAGAAGACAGTCCCTGTTAAAATTGCCAGCATCATCATGTTCTCCATTCTCTCCTGCCTCACAGCATCCACAGTGTTGGGTTCCGTGATGTTCTTGTATTCAAAGAGCATCGCGAAGCCTCTGCCCCGGTTGGTGGTGGTAATGAGTTCCATGATAACCTCAACCATTTCCAGAGACGAACCAAAGACCATGGTCTTGTTTAAAGGTGAATTTGGTCCACAGAAACGAGAGGAAAATGTGATGAGATCTGAAACATACAGTACATCGTGGGGACAGACATCCACTGCCGGCTGCTGGCTGGAGATGTCCACTGGCAGTATTGTTGTGGGAAGCGTCCAGCTCTCTCCCAGACTTTCATCTCTCTCACTAGCAGCTAGGTGGGCAAACAAAATATTGCCTTTCCAACCTTCTTTTGTTTCTTGGCTGCTAACATTTTGTCTCTGTGTTGTGGCACCACCAGAATCAGGTAATGGCTGTTGTTCTGTTTGAGTCTCCGTGATCGCTTTGGGTTCCTTCATCTGTTTTGACTGGTTTCCTTCGGACGTCTGTTCGGCTTCATCTTTCTTTGAGGCTGCTCCTGGAAGTTCATCCAGGTGGTCAGGAAGTCCTTCTGACTGATCTCCTGCACCGCTCAGATTCTGAGCTGCCTTTGACATCCAGCTCTGAAGGGAGGATTTTGTAGTCTGGAGAACAAAGTCCAGGTTTTCCTCGGGAGGAGTCACGTCCTTATTTCCTGTTATCGCAGCAGCCGGAAAGCCATCCCAGGGGGCTGGAGTTTCACTAGAGCTCTCAAAAATGTCAAAGTCAAATATTTCCAAGATAAGATGTGTTCTTATGGGAATGAAAAACTGCCAAACACAGTGTGTCCCCGGGTAGTAGTTGTTTGGAAATCCTGGTGATAAAATCAGCCCTCTTTCCATTGACTCCACCACGGCACCACAGGAATAATAGACCTGGGAAATAAAACAAATACACTTACTTCTTGCCAGAGACAATATACAGGACGCAGCACGCTGGACCTATGGAAGGTCCTACCCCTTCGCTGTAGTGACTGGTGTAAAGTAGGCTTTTACAGGCTTCACGAATTCCGAGTTCTTGAGGCTATCTTCTGCTTTCACATTTAGAGCCTCAATCTCTAATATGGACAACCAGTCTCAGAGACTGTGAGAGTGTGTACTGAGCACACAGCCTCTGCAGAAATACAATCCAGGTGAGCAGTTCATGAAATGTTCATTTTCTATCCCTATTTCTGTTATAATAGTGTCCCTTTCTGCTTTTGGCTAATGCATATTCCCAGGTTATTGAATCCTGAATACATCTGCTGTTGACACACAACTCTTCGTTGCACAAATGTGTCATCCTAAACAGCTTGTAGTGTGATGAAAACCTTAAGCTGAAGAAAAACTGTGTCACTACAGCATCTTGGATTCTATGTTATTTTCATTACAAAACTACTTTTTGAAGTGCAAAAAGGCCCTTGCACTGATGATTATCTGTGAATCATCCAAACAACTTATCTTGGTTTCAGAGACATTCAGCCTTATTTACTTCAGTAATCGAGGCGGGTTTTTTTGGGTACATTTTCTCTTCAAATGCAAAGCCTCTCGAAATAGCGCCAGCAGATACCCGCTCCCACTGGTAGGCCAGCAATCTGCAAGCATTTTGCATAACAGTCATAGTCCCGTTTGAAATTCATTTCTTCCTTCTCCATAAATAGCCTCCACAACCCAGAAAGGAAGAAACGGTTGCACTACCGACCATTCTGCTTCTCTAAAGGTACGTGAGGCTGTTTTCATGCATCATGTTTACAGCAGCCTTTCCCAGCAGAATTCTCCAGAGCCCTTTTGCAAGACGCTTTCCATAAACTTGGAAGGCGCAGAGCCCTGTCTGTGCCCGGGGCAACGGCTTTTGAAAGGGAGAAAAAGTAAGTCACAAGTGCTGAGGTCACGAGCCTTGTCTAGGAGCACGTGTTTACTATCATTAATCGGAAAAGAAAGGGAATGCTTCGGGGGTTTGTTTGTATTTTTTATTATTATTGTTGGAAATGATCAGTTGTCTCGGTCTGTTATCTATTTAAACACAAAGGAAGCTTGGCAGTAGAACAAACAAAGCTTATGAAGTCCATATAAAGCCACAAAGATCAAAATACTCCAGATTTTTTTCCTCCTGGTCCCTCCCCCGTCTCATATTGAAATGGAAAGGAAAAAAAGCAACGCCAAATGTTAAAAGTCCATAAATAAAAACAAAAAGGCAGGGTGCTCTGCAAGGCATTAGCTTTGTTTTGCAACAGGTGCTTTTCATATTCGGAGTAATTTCAGGGGGGTGGCAGGGCAAAGCAGTGCTGAAGTAGAAATTGTTTTCTGTACTCCGGGTTGAAATCCAATCTTTGGTTTTTAAAAGTGCCTCTTAAATCACAGGTTGAGCTAATTATAGGGGAATGAACTGCAGGTTTCTCATTTAAGGCACCTGGGCCGTGGCTTGAAGCTTCAAGTGAAAAAGAAACCATGCACAGCTGCCCAGATTTTCTGTCTAATCATTGGTGCTGTGCAGCAAGTAATGCCAAAATGGCTGAACAGTACGCTCCGGGTCTTTTCTCCGGGAGGTCATTTGTTGTTATTGTTATTCTAGTCTAAATCAGTTTATTCAAGTAGAAATCCAGAGGAAAACATTGTCAGTTTAGGAGGATACAGATCCTAACTTTCATATTTACATCTGAGTCATGGTTGCATTTGTTGTCACTTAGTAAACGTTGCTGATAACTAGCTGGTTTCCAGCGATTGGAGGGGGTTACTCTGTGACACAGAGAGCTTCCCTGTGATGTCCCTCTGTCCCGGGCTGTCCGTGCGGATTGTCTTTATTTCATGGTAGTCTCTTGAGCTCGCTCATAAGTAAGATACTGGTGTAGCAAGATGCAGCATGTAATACCTAACTTTCCATTTAAAAGAGGCATCCAGTTTTGGAGCCAGAATGCACCAGAACTGTTGCTTTTGAAGGGTACTTCTGTCTGTAGGAGGATTTCATGTGGGCCCAAACTTCCCTTGTTAGTGCTCACCAAGGGCTGAGGTTTTGTTTGGAGAGCATGCCAACTGATTGAGTTCTCTTTTTTCAGATACCAAGGAGGCAGTTGGAGGTGTTCACAGCCCCACCTCTCCTACCAGAAGACTCTGCTGATGCCTAAAAGCTGCAGCCGTCAGCTCGGCGGCTCTCGCGCTGAATGGGAATGTGCCTTCCTATACGTTTCTCAGCCCTGCTCTCAAGTGAGGTATTCTTTCCTGCCTTCGCTTCCACCTGAATCTGTCATCACTTGGAGAAAAATACTGTGCAGACTCTGCACACACCTGAGGAGCCTCAGGTCCAGGCTCAAAGGCCTTTTGCTCCCTGCAAGCCACATGGCTGCCAGCCACTGCAATATTTTGCTGAATCCCAACAGGTACCCATGCACACACGTGGGGGTGGGGCAGTTGTGCAACACATGCGTTCCAGAAATACGTCTGACAGGTCATGGCTGCAGGGCAATCGTTCATTGGTTCAAGATGTGCTCAGACAGCAGGGAAAAACACCCAAGGGACAGGAAATGCAATATAGATCTGAGGGTGGAGGAAAAAAGATTTCTGATAAATTTCTAATCCAGAACTGAATGACTGACAACGCTGCTTAGTTCATTTACATCATCCATTTTGAAGGCTGAATTTCATCAATTAGACACAGATGTTCCCTTCCACAGCAAGTGGTAGATTCAGGGCTTTTGACAGAGGCATGCAAACAATTTGGCACGTTTTAGTCTTTGCAAATTATAGGTTGTTGTTTGTTTTTTATAAACAACAGTTTTTACACCAATTAGGCCAATTATGAGTAGGGTGGGGATTTATTTATTTTTCCTTTTTTTTATCTGCTAATAAGACAACTCCTTGAGAGTGTTGATGAGAGGCACGGTAGACTTGTGTGGGCTCAGAAGAGATCTCTTCAGAAGCATGGTGGTTTTGGAAGGCAGCAAGGGTTGCAGTTTCCAAGCACACAGAGGGGTGGGACTGGGAGTTACTATTGTACTGAGAGGTGAAATACAGTGACCTGCTATAGGAAATAAGGTGTGAGGAAAGGGTAGGTGTTCACCAGGCAGCAGGGGCCATGTATATGGCAGCTGGCCCACAGGAGCTCTTCAGTGATGGGTACTGGTCTCTGCCCAATCACTAGAAGCAGGCAGGGCTGAGTTTTTAGGCTTGTCTGGCCTGCCTCCAAAAATGGAATGCACCTGGCATGAGGTGGGAGCCTGGGGGGAAGGTGGGGAGGGTGCTGTTGCACATAGCTGGTAAGAGGAGGTGACATGGTGTGTGGTTTGTCTTGTAAAGATGGAAGCCCTGCTGAAGAGGAGACAAAGTGATGGAATGTACTAGGGAAAACCTCCGACTATTTGCCTTCATAGCTTTTGCCGCAGCCCAAAGAGTGCTCTACTGATACATTTTCTTCATTCATGTTAACACTGGCATGAGGAGCTGCTGTTTGCAGCACCCTGGAGGTTGCTGCCCTGCCTGTATCCCATGCACAGTCCCAAAGGCATTTTCCTTTTGAAGTGTTTATTTCAAAGAAGAGAAAGGAGGACATCCTGTTTTGATGTTTGTCATTCCTCTGCGAGCACAATCTTAGATTCTCTGCCTTGGGTCCTGCCCAACATAGTTTGTTTTCTTTTACAATGTAGTCACCCAAGGAATATCAAGCTGTCTTACTGTGCACACAGAGCCAGAGCGAAAACCTCAGCAGAGCAAGCTGGAGGCACACAGCAGAGCCGCTCCATTTCCAAGGCGTTCTCAGGGGCCAACCCACGTACTTAACAGAGATACCAAGTTGCAGGCACGCATGGAAAAGATGTGCAGAGATCATAACCTACTTCTCCCTCGTTCATGCATTATGCACATCTCGATTTCTGTGCATTTCTCACATGTGTTTCCAGTTTTAGGCAGACTTAAAAATGTCACTTCCACTTCTCTTTAGAAATGCCAGAGAAGGAATAATCAGCTACATCTCAAGCTGACTGAACATTTAAGAGCTGCTGCATTTATTAGTGTCTTCAGGAACAGATGTGTATTATCTCCTTATCCAAGTTAAAGGGCTTTTTGGTCTTTGCTTGAAGGCTGCACTAGAAAGATTTAATATTAGTGTAATGAGAGAAGATGGGGATAGAATTTGTTTATGCAGACCTTAGGCATCACTCTTAAGTCAAAACGCTTGGTTATGATCCTGTGCTTATGACCAGAAGAGCCTTTTATGTTTCATCTTTTCTTGTGAAATGCATCCACTAAATAAATGATACTTCACTGATGATTGGGGTATTGGGGGGGTAGCAAAAAGAGAACTCCTCCAGGTAGATTTTTTGCTTTGCTTCAAAAACCTAATCCCCTGCGGCCACCTGGTGCCAAAGCAGGACTCCAGGCAGCATATGGCCCTTCTACAGAAGTCTTATCTTGTCAGCCTCCAGCTGACTCTACAGCAACCATAGAGATCTGCAATTAGCTTTTGGACAGAGATGGATGTGGTCTTAAAATCCAAGACTGTTCAGTCTGGGTGACTAAATTTAGCCATCTGAACTCACCGTGGTATCAGTGGAGTGAAAAGCCAGCAAGCTTTATTTAGGATCCCTCACCCTCCAAAATTAAATACATCTTATGTCCACACATGCGTGCACATGTGTGTTTCTTTCAAAGAGCTGGCAACGCTTTAACACTACTTCACCAGCTCCTTCACATTTTATTCTGCCCCAGGGACCTCTTTAAAACCCTGGATCCACCAATCTCTGCAGTTGTCTGTAACATGCAGAGGGAGGTAAGGAATCTCGGTTACTTCCCCCTCCAAACACAGGAGGTTCATTTTGAGTTAAATATCACTGAGACTCACTGGGGTGACTGAGCGGAGCCAGCCACGTGGGATGTAATACCAAGGGGCCTGAACTTTTGGCACAGCAGGAAGAAAATGCTGAACTTCAGACTTGAGAAAGAAAAAAGAAATAGAGAGGGGAAGAGGGGAAGTGGCCGTTCCCTTCTTCGAGCTTAAGGGGGGAAACAAAATATAGACAAGCCTTTACTTGCTGACGTGGCTGGAAATAGCTGCAAACTACCAGAAATACAATTCTTGTGGTTCCCAGCAGAAGGCCCAAGTTCTCCTCTCCCAGTGTTTCCAAGTTACAGCAGTCTGAGCGTTTTGGATGCTCATCAAGTACAGGATCTAAGGAAAGACTATCCCAAGAGTAAGACACAAAACTCCAGTCTGTTGGTTTAAGTGACCACATATACTTCACTAGCTGACTGATCTAGAGATCAAAGTTGGTAGGGATTTTTTTTTCCAGCTGGAAGAGAAAGTTAATCAGAGGCTTTATAAAATTAGCACTCTACTTAATTTTGCATTTTCAGGTCATCTCTTCATGAAAGGTTTATTTTCTTTCATTAGAATGAACTAGATACAGCAGCAGCAAATCTAACCTATTTTTTCACTTGGCAGCATAAGAATTCGTGGAAATGCCTTGAAATTGCTGTCCTCTCCACTAAATTGCCTTTGCTCTTTAAAGCATGAGACAGCAGCAAAAGGAGAATCTCCTGTATTACGGCAATTCCTCAAGCATCTTTGGATGCTTGGAAGTAGGATGCCTGGCGGCAGTAGATCAGGACATGGGGCTGACAAAAATTGCTAGCAGCTTGCTTGGAATTAAGGTGAGAATTGTCCCTGTCACCTTCTTCCAGTTCTAAGCTCTGATTTTTTCAGACTGATCCTCTGCAGAATTCTTAATTTGGAGAGCATTCCCTCTGCTGAGGGGTCTCCGCTCCCTCCCGTCCCAACGCAAATCCGGACAGCAGCACCTCCAGCCAGAGTTCTTGCCTTGTGCCCTGGGGAAGCTTACAGCAATGGGCACTGTACAGTGCTCAAGAGTAGGACCCTGAAACCAGGCTGAGCACACATTTGCTTTTAATACAATTACAGAATCAGAGCAGTCGCCCTTATGTTTTCAAACAAGGGTCCAGAATTTATTGAAACGAGCACAACCTGCAGGATTTAAGCAAAACCAAGGCTACATTTTTTAACAGATGCTCTGTTATTTCAGTAGTGGGTAGCAGCAGTTCCACCACATGGATGTGATTATGGATGTGACATTTCCACTCTGCAAATCCTGTTTCCAGGAAAGAACCCATCTTGTCTTACATTCCTACTTGGCACACATCAGACAGTTTTGCAGGGCCCTGTTTTCATGCCTGTCACCATGTTCTCTATTGTTCTTACTGGTTCACAGGACAGTAGAAGAGAACCAAATCGCAGGTAGGAAGGGAAGGGGACTATGAAAGCCTGTAGCTGCGGGAGGTGAGGGAAAGAAAAATACTGCCACAAGAGCAGAGGAGCAAAGCAGGAATGCAGTGCTGCAATTAGAGCAAAGAATGCAATGTCTGAACAAGGCTTCAGGAGTTGGAGGCCCAACTGTGCCTCCCACTATAGGCATGCTGTTTTCTCTTATTCTTCCCATATGTAAGTTCGCTGCAGCTGAGCCCTGAAAATCTGAGCAAGCCTGCTGGGAAGGTGCTGCTTTATTTCACAGGACAACAGACAACATTCTTTTGGCTTTGTGGGAAAAAAGTCTGCGAATTTCAAAAGTTTGTGTAACCTTGGAGAAAGGCAGGTAAGCTCTGCCAGAACAGAGAGAGCATGATGGGGCTGGGGTCATCCTCACCTGCTGGCAGGTGTCAGCATCCAGCTCCCAGCACCTGCCTGAGGATGCAGCCTTTGCTTCGGCACGGTGCCAAACTGCTAGGCAGGCCATTGCCACAACAAACCTCTGTGAATCAAAGCAGCTGCAGAGTAAGTGGCAGGAGAAGGTCAGCGATCTCATTAGAGCCAGGAGGCCCAGGCCCTCAGCCGCAGCGAGGTCCCGGCTTCACAGCTGCAGCGTATTTTGATACCTGGCCTCAAACAGATTGCATAACTGTGCCGTGAGGTCACCATCCCTCCTACTTGATCCTCTCTGAGAACGGGAGGTGGGAGAAAGGAAAATCACAAAAAAATACCCCAACCAACAAACATGGGCACTCGGGCAACCACCAGACACAGCGATGCACTCCAGTTTCTGCAGAGAACAACAGACCTCCTCATTTGACTCCAGAGATTCAATGCCTTTTTCTGCTTACAAAAAAATGCTTGTTCTCAGAGACAAAAACAGGGGCTGTTTCCTGAACAATCACCCATGGAACAGTACAGCTTTCCATAGCATGAGCAGCAGCATACACGGTCTGTGCATACATTGTAACTGACATTTTGTACTTGCCTTCAGAGCAACCAAAGAAAAGTTGATGCTCTGCTTCTTTTGAGAGGTTTTCAAGTGAGAAGCAAAAGCAGTTTCTCCTCATTAGGCCCGAGATGCCAACCTGCATGTAGCTATGTACAGTGGGTAGAACTATCTAAAGCTTGCCAGATGAAAGCAGTCAGGATACTGAGAGCACAGTAAAATCAATTCTTGCTCTTTTTCTCAACATCATGAATGTGCCGAAGTGCTAGTTCTCCCATTCTAGTTCTTTAATTAAGATTGATTTGGATTCATCTACAAGAGGTCTTGCAAGTTATAGCCATGTAAGTTGGGCTGAGCAAAGCTCTCTCTCCTTATCTGGTTCTGTATTTTGCTTTGACTTTTCTAAGGCTGGAAGCTCTTATGATTGACAGGGGTTGGTTTTGTGTTTTATGTTTTTCCTGGACCTTGTGTTTTGCAGGTGCTTTTGCTACTTGACCCAAGTTACTGCTATAGGAGTACCCAGCATTCACTCATTACTTGCTGGATGCCAAGGTGGAGAAACACTCATAAAACAGATTAAACATCGGTAGGAACATGAAATACAGAAAGAAATGCTCTGAAAAGGGCCGAGATCAAGGCACAGAACATTTCTGAGTTGTTGTTGTTGTTGTTGGAACTCTTACATCCAGGTGTTCTTACTAGAAACTAAATGGCAGGTCTTATTTTGAACTCTCCTTCATTCCCCACTGCAGACCCACACTGCAGCATTCATGTGCTTCTCATCTCCATCTGAAACAGAAGACACTTGGACTATTCTGTGAAATTGTTTGAAAAATCTATTTAAAACATGCAAATCCGGTTGCTTGGAAAGACCTGCTTGAATAGGCAATCTTTCCTTGGGGGAAACAATTACACTTGTAAAGTGGAACTGCGTCAGGAAGAAATTCATCATCGGTACCTCATACGCTTACTGCTGTGTGTTCATGCAGCAAACTCATGTGAAATACTATGAGAGCAGTCTGATCACTGTTTTCCCTCTTCCATCATGCTATCTGCTTTTCTGGCTTAGGAAGCAGATGACATAGGAGAGATAACACCCAGCAGCGAGTGCTAGGCCTTGCATCAGCAACCAGCTTCTTCATGTAAGACTTCCCAGGCTAATCCCTGGGGGCTGGAAGAGCTAACTCTTGTGACTGGACACTCCACAGACAAATAGAGATCCTGCCATACAGATGCGAGGTGCCATATCAAATAAGATCCTACATCCATACAAAGCTGCGTTCTTGTTTGTCGTACAAAAAAATGTAAAGCTTTAGAAAAAGAAACAAAGGAATCATTTACAGTGTCTCCTCAGGCAAATAATCATGAATATGATGGGGACCATCATAAATAAAAGTAAGGCTGTGTAATGAAGAGTTCAAGATGCCATGGCCATTTGCTTCAGGGTTTTATAAGGTCAGCAGAGGACTTTTTCTCTTATAGAGCAAGTTCTCATTAACAAAGTGTACACGACACACCATAGGAAAAATTAGCAGTGAACGATAGGGCTGGTGGGAGCGGATAGGGGTGGCAAAGGAGTTTCCAGAAGATCAATCTGGTTTTCATTTTCTATAAGCTGAACGGGCCAAAGCAGCTCAAATTAAAGAGTAGAAAACATGCTCAGATTATGTCTGAACTGCTTGGTAACCAGACAAAATACAGAACAAAACAAAAGCTATAGCACTGCAGTAAAAGATTGCTTGTGGAGTTCAGTAAAAAAGTCCATTCAGCAAGTTATGTATGCTCATAGGAATCTGTGAAACTAGTGTTCCCAAATAAACTTTATAGACATATAAAAACCTCTCAGATACTCGGGAGAGATTTGAATAATGAAATCCACATGTAGCTTAGGTGCTCAAAAATGCTTTGTTTTGTGTTGGGAGTACCAAAAACAGGAGAAGAAGAAACTGGAAAGCAATCTCAAGCAAGTTATGCTGGTCACTTCCCAGCAAACAAATTTTGATCTTCAAAAAGCCAACAAAAACCACAGATACTTGTAAACCGGCTTCGCAAGAAAGAGCTGTTAGTGCTTGGATTTCCAGCTGCATGACCCTATTGTTTCATCCAGACACTTCTGATGTTCCACATGATGGAAGCCTATCGTACAAACATATGGAGAAGGAAACAGCCCAGATGTGAAAGCTAAAACCTGCTAATATTTGGGATCATTACTAGCAAGCTGAAACTCTGCAGGAGCCAGGCCATTTCTTCACTCAGTACAGGCAAGGGGGCTTGTACAGAAGACTTGGGTGGTGATCTTTACCAAACTAACAAAGCAAAAAAAAATCCCTTCTCTCTTTCATGCAAAAACTTTGAGTAAAAAAGATATTTTTAATTAAGTTTCTGAATGAGCCATTGCTACAGCTAGGGCTGGCCATTCTGACATCTGTTATGGTCCAAACACACAGTCTGTTTTGGATGGTATACGAACAGCAGTGCCTTTCTCCACCTCACTGGTTCAGGATTAGTCTCCTCTTGTGTGCTCTGTGAAGGGAAATTTCCAAGAGCCCTTGTTTGCCAGGATCTCAGAAGCAGGATGCTTGTAAATTTTTCTTTACTGCCTACTCATAATGGGAGATCGTGAGGGCACAGCAGGGAGGGTGTGGGAGAACACAGGGAAAAGTATCACAAATACTGCAGCCAGAGGGAAAACTGAGCACTGGGTTTGTTGTTATAGGGTCCCAACCAGTGAGCAGTTTATTTTTCCAAATAAATCTGCTTCGCAGACATCCTTTCTTCTTCCCCATTCAAGTTTCAACCAGGAAACCTGGAATAAGTTACGGTTGATTTTAGAGGCAAATCAAAGCATTCAGCCTACTGAGCTCACTTTTAAAGTTAGCCTTTATGAGGAACTCCTTGGGGCCCTTGTATTCAAATAGTGAAGTCTGAGATTCACCTGAAATGCCCACCCATACAGATCTACAATGAGGCAGGAAGACAAGGGGGTGGGCAGATGGGGCTTCAAGCCTCAGTTCTAACAGTAAAGGCTCCATATTTCAAATCAAAATTAGAAAAAAACAAAACAAACCCTTAATAAAATCGTAAATAGTCATTCCAGACAGTATACTTACTAACTACCCAGGACTGGGATGGGGCTGGATTTAAGCAGAATGGATGGGTTGGATGTCCAGCAGGCACACCCACCTTGGAAAGGCTGAGCAATTGTCTTTCTTGGATTTGGATTAGGTTGGAATTTCAGAGGCATTTTATCCCAGATCTCTTGTATTCAGGAGGCTTTCCTTATTGGCATCCTTGACACACCTTGTTAGTAGTCCTGCTACTGCTTACCAGAATAATGAAACACAAGCACAATGGAAATGGATTAGTAAAAAGGTCAGTGAAATTCCACAAGTCTCTTCTTCAGGCCTGACAGTCGTTCTGAATGGAGGCTCTTACCAGCCCATTTTGTTGAGGTGGTTTGATGTTGCAACCTGGCTGCTAGTATAAAGAAATGAGAATAAAACAGTGGATGAAACTGAGATAGCACAGCAGGTTATGGCTTGCATGTGGCAAATTTGCTTTTGTTTTACCCACTTTGAACACCACCCACCCCTGCTTATACCGAAGTGAAATGGTGCTGCCTGTACTCCCCCAGGACCAAGCATTTCATATAATTTAATAGTTTCTGTAATTAGATATTTGTGAAACTGAAATGCTCTGATGAAAGGTGCTGTAAAACTATTACCAACTCTTCTGCCATGAAAGGACTCCACCCAACCCGAAATACAGATGTTGTCCTCAATGTACATCATTACTAATCCAAATCAGCAGTACTTATGGCCTGATTTAAATCCTCCTGAAGTCCAAGATGAGTTCTGTGGGTTCGAGTAGGGCCTCAGGAATTCTCGAATGGAAATGAAGTCAAATTAGCCTTTTCTTCTCTCAAAATTAGGACCTCCTTTTCCTTGGTAATGACAGGAGCAAGACTATTTGAAGTGAAGTGCAGCACCATTTGCTGCCGAGAGCTGCATGAGGAATTACCATGTTCTTACATCAAGTCCAAGGACTCCTCTTGACTGCTGGATAATCGTTCTGTGTAGTAACGCAAGTCTCTGTAGTGCCCCATCCCCACTCTGCCCTGCTCCTGCCGTGGATTTCTACGAGAGGATTCTATTTTACATTTAGTATTCCTCATACTCAAGGAATGACCTAAAACATCTTAAAACACAGCTGATACGGTCATCTGTGTCTAGCCATCAGGGCAGATGTTGATTACTTAATATCGATAGACCTGAGATATCAGCGCAGATATCTAAACTGACCCAGTAACAATAACAGTGATGAAAGGGCAGAGCTGCTGCACCAGGCATGCCACTGCTCTAGCTCTGCTGCTGCTGAGTAGCAGCTCTGGTACCAAACACACCACGCCTTCTTGAAGAAGGGGAAGTAGGAAGAACATTCCACCACCATTCCTGGTGTGTACTCAGAGAAGCAAATGAAGGAGGAGAGTAATTGTTTGCTGGTTACTACAGGAAAGATTGTTTGCTGGGTCTTTTTAAACCAGTACAACAGGCTTGTTTGCTTCAAGCTACTTCGATATTGAAGAAACAAAAATGATTTCAGCGTTTTCATCTCAGGGATTTCCAGCATCTCTAGAGGTGCAGCACTCTTTCACCTCCTTCAGCACCAACTTCACCCACATCCCTCCACAAGTCCTCTGCCACTGGCTTCCTTCTCTTACCTCGACAGCATCTCCCATCGCCAGCCCTGGCAAACAAGAGATCCGCGGTTCAGCCACGCAAAGAGAGAACCCCACGTGCTGTGCCGGACTCAAGGCCAGCCTCATCCATCTTCTCTGCTCTCAGCTTCTTCAGCGCTTCAGTAATTAGAATTACCAGGACCAAAACACTGTGGATATTATTGCTGCTTAGTGTGAAGTTAACAAGAGAGCCAGATTTACAACATTCTGGCCAGACAGAGAATCAAAAATAGTTACGAATGATTGCCCAGGCCCAGGGATACATACTGCAGGATCTTCTTTTGCCAGAGACTCCACATGAACTTTAGCCTCTAGGAGAAATCCGCCTGCATTTTTCTAATTGACATACCGGTCAGAGCAGAGGCAGGACACAAACGAACATGCATGAAAAATGAAGGTTCAATGACCCAAATCAATTATGTGTGAAGGGCACTGCTCTGGGCTCAGTAGGAAATATCTGAAACAGGAAAAAAGAACCAAATGGGATCATTCATTGAACTGACCTGGAAATAAGACAGAAATTTGGTAAATAAGTCCAATGCAGGCCAGTTTCATGTAGTGATGGTAGTGGATAAAAAAAAATTTAAAAAGGGGTTGGGGAGAAAGAAAGGAATTTCTTAGACTCAAGTAACGTTTCAGACTTCTGGGTACTCCTATGAACAGTGCAGTAAAACAAAGCAATTCTCATGCCTTCCTTGTGCACAGGTGATGTAATACGGTTTACTTCCAGAAATAAAATAAAATGAAAAAAAAAAGCAGTTTATAGAAATCCTGAAACCATATCTTTGTCAAAACAGGACAACCTACAGCCCTTCTGTATCAAACAAAAGCAATCATTTAAAGCAAGAATGTCTTCTGAGGGCGAGGACCAGGTACTGTGGCTGGATTTTTGCTTCTAAGCACACAGGCTCAAGGTGGGGAGAAATGACTCCACTGCTTCAGGCCATCAGAACAGAACTGCTTCCCACACTGGCTGAACTCCCAAGCTCTGCTCGCAGCACCTAGCTGCAAGGTATGTTGTAAACGCAATAGGAAGCAGCTACAGCAATTCATCAAGGTCTAAAGAAAATAGGAAAGGCCTATCATTTTTCTTCTCTGAAAGCACGGAGTACTTTTACAAACAGTGATGAGATTAATAGATAGTGAGCTTCTTGCTAACAAAACTTTCAGATTCTTTGAAGGTCCCTTATTTGTCTTGACTGGTTTAGATTCTTGGGACAGACACACAGTGCTCTGTAGTGACCTATGAAGTAAAACCTACCTGGAGCTACAAACCCTGCTCGTGTGTTATGAAATAACCCCTACACCTGGCAGCTGGGATTGGAACCAGATGTGTAACACATCCGGGCAGGAGCAGGGCTGCTGCCATCAGCACGGAGCTGGCTGAGGGATGGATTTTCCAGCCCAGCGACTGTTTGGAGAGACTTCATCAAATGTCTCTCTTTTGCCTCCACTTTTCTTAAGGCAGAGGTTGTCCACGAACATCCTCAAACCTACTGTGTGTCGGCTTTCAACACTTGAGCGTCTGCGTGCCCTTCCCTCCCCAGTCAGAAGTGCATATTTTGCTGCTCCAGTTGCATAATTCCCTGATTCAGCTGCATGCTTGGTTGGCCTGGCAGGAGCCTGGGACGGTCGTTGAGATTCTGGATACATTGCCAATTGTGCAGAGTGCTTTGTTGATGGGGGCCGTAGAATTTAATAGCTGAAATTTCATACACTTTACTAATCAGGCCACATTCTTTGCTAATTGAGGTGCATATTTTAGTAGTTGATCTTTTTTGTTTAATCCTTCACTGATCTTGGGAAGGATCCTGTTCCCTCTGAAGCGAGCGGGAATTTTGCCATGGTCTTCCCTGGGACCGGGGCTTTCACCAGAAGGTTGGGATCACTGCAGATTTCTTCTCTTGAAAGAAACAACAGACTTGGTATTTTTTTAAGGCAGCAAGTGAACAGCCGAATGCTGGGTGAAAGATGGCCCTGGCATAGAGACCTCTTCCACGGGGATTTGATTAAACAGATAATATTTTATGGGCATACAGAGACCTGGAATTTTGACTATGTATTTCTTTCATCAGGCTTACGTTCTTCCTTCAGGATAAACAAGCCACTTCTCCACACATCTTGTTCCATCTGATACAGACATACAGGAGGAAACACCATACGCCTTATCTTCAAATTGTCCCTCGTTTGCTCTAACTCCGATTCTTACGTTGCTGCAGTCCTTAGTTCGAGGGTTCCAGAGAGGGCTCTATTTTGCTACAAAACTATTTCAGCATCCACACAACTGCTGAACATCCCCACGGCCCTCAGCTCTGACTGGCACAGACCACCTCCGTGGATGCACAGCTCAGTCTGCCATCCCTCACGCACGCGGTGCCCGTTCCAAGGAGTCCGCTGTGGTTCTCGTACTGCTAACTCCACACAGGCAGACAATTCATTCCTCATTTCTGCTAAATCAAACCAGATCTGAAACAACCATTTAGAGGAGGATTTTTTCCTAGCGTAGCAATGCCATCAGAATGTAGCCAAAACAGATAAAAATAATGAAGCCTACACAGAGTAGTGCAGACCTTGACGAGCGAGGAACGAGTACAACTTAATCAAAAGAATAACAAAAACAGGGAGCAAGAGATGTGTGCCTGTGTCTGCATGCATGAATTTCACTGTCACATTTAGGCAGATAAGCAATAGAAAATGCCTAAGTTTTATTCTGCAAAAGAAATTGTCCTGCATGTTTAGAGACTACAGGCAGTGCGCAATTACACGAATAGCTGACATGAGAATAAGTCATGCCTGGGAAAGCAAGGGGGAGGCTGCTGCTGCTTCGTTAGGGAGGCACTTCTGCTGTGGTACCCGTGGTCAGTGCTTAACTGGTTCTGGTACTGCTGCTGGGAAGGCAAACGGTCCTGGCTTCAGAACCAGAGATCGAGGGAGCTGGCTGGGAAACACAGGAAAAAGGCAAATCCAACAAAGCGAACAGGGTTTGCTGATGCACACAGTGTCACACCGTTGGAACTCACACCCAAAGGCACACGACAGCAAATATTCGTTCTGTCTCATGACTGTCCAGGCAAAATTAGAACGAAGCGAGCACAGGAAGGATGTAACAACTTCGGGCAGGGAGCAGTTACGCTGTGTAAGTGTGCAGCTGGGTGCGGAGTTGTTCACCCCCAGAAACAAGCCCGAGGGGCGGGTAAGCTTCCAGATTACATGTTGCAGTTCTGAGTTAAAAGAGACAAAAGACAAAAACCCACAGCCGTACAATTCTATAGATTAAAGCGTGCACCTTTGTGAAGTTGGTATTCAGTACTTTAGAACCAAGATCATGGCTTAAGTAAGAAGTTCTCAGCAGCTATCTTCACGTGAGTGAGATAAAACATCTTCATTTCAGCCACAAAGTCACTGCTGTGCTGGTATGTGCTGTGGCAGAGAGGTGCTGTGGCAGGTTGAATCATACCATTCTGCTTTCCCCCCAGTAAAGCAATCCCCCCCTTCTTTTGACTTATTTATACATAATTAAAGACATACTTTAACAGAATATTGTTTTCTTACAGCATAGTGGCTCATATTTCATAGATCTAAGAACCTCCACCAGAAGCGTGAAATCTTGCTCCGACCAGAGCCCACAGGGGTCCCATGAGGGCAGCAGCTCGGGGCTCTCGCCCTTCTCGCAGCACCCAGCTCCCGTCGCCCCGCAGCCGCCCGGTGCTCTCGGCTCTGCTCTGCCCCGCCGCGCTGCTTCCTCACTGCCGCCCCCGGCCGCTGCCAGCGCCCGTCCTGCGGAGCGCCCGTCCCTGCCGCTACTCACCTGCTCTCCGTACCACAGATGAGGTGCACGAGGCAGGAGAGCAAAGGGAGGGTAACGCGACGCGAGGTGCTTGGGTTGGGTTCCCCGTGCCAAGCTACCCCCCGTTCTGGCCGCCTTTGGGCAAGTGCTCCGATTTCTGCCAGGAACGCTGATATATCGGTGTCCACGGGGCTTGCCCGGGATCCCGCATCCACCCGTACCGAATCGGAATGACCCGAGGCAGACTCCTGCAGCCGGCCCTAAGCAGCCGGCCTTAGGGAGCCGGCCGCAGACCCCACCCCGGGCAGGGGCCGAGGACAGCCCCGCCGCAACCCCGCGTCTCGGCGGATCCTGCCGCCCGCTGAGCCTCGCTCCCGGCGCAGCCTCCCGCCCGTCGGGTGCGCCGGCCCCGACCGCTGTCCGCGCCGC
>JACDJE010000004.1:239940-268412 GCA_016647715.1 Pavo muticus | reverse complement strand
GATGGGGGCGGCGGGGAGCGGCCCGGGGGCGCGCGGGGCAGCGTGCGGTCTCTGGGGCTTCGCGGCGCTGCGCTCCGGCCCGGGCCCTGCCGCCCTGCCGCGCTCCGTGCTCGGAGCAGAGCGCGCAGGTTTGCGCGGGGGTCACAGCCGGCTTCCCGCTGCGCGTCTGTGTGCGTTACGAGTGGTTACGCAGACGGGCTTGGAAGCCATCGGCCTTACGGTGTGTTTGGGGATGGGTCGCACAGAAGACCCCGAGTACGGAGAGGTGCCCCGCTTACAGCGGCATCGCGTGCCCAGGGGACGGGCGCTGCGCTTACCGCCCGCGCGGCCTCAGCGAGAGCCGGCCTGCCTTTGTCTGCAGCTCCTCTGCCGCTCGGCGGTCCCGCATGGCAGCTGCTCGTCAGACGGCTGCTGTGAGCTTCCTGACACGGAGCGCCTTCCGAAGCTCTTTGTTGTCTTCCTCTCCCGTGGAGATGTCGGTTCTGTGCCCGCAGCTCCTGCTGCTTCCTGAGGGCTCCCTGCTGCAGCACTTACATGGCTGCACTCTGGAGATGGGGACACAGTGTTGCTTACAATGTATGTGTAGAAATGCACCAAACGTAGGCCTGGCCTGAAATCCCCTCCACCACACAGAATTGGGGATTCTGCTGTTGTGGTAATTATAACACGAGTTCAGCTGTCAGCGTCTGTTTGAACATTTTGACAGCCACAGTGAGTGCTTGCAGTGGCTTTTGTCAGATGGTGTCAGTAGTCCAGGACTGTGTACAGGTAGGAGCTGAGTGCAGGTTATGGGATTTGCATTCTGTGTTTGGAAATCCTCTCCAGACACCCCAAGGCACTGGGCTGTGCCCTCCCTGCTGCTGTGCTGACTTTGGCCAGGCACTGCACCGTGTGTGCCGCTCGCTCTGCGGGCAAATAAACAGCAGTGATGTCATCTGTATAAAATAGCCCTGGTTCCCTCCTGTGTTGTGACCAAAGGATTTGAACCAGAATGGCAGTAGGTCCTTGGAATGAAATATGTTATGAAAGTCCAGACCGTGACTCACAGAGCAGAATGCAGCTCTGAGTGCTGTCTGGCTTGTGAAAGCCAACATGAAAGAGAAGTTTCCATTAAAGAGGACAGTGATCTTAAGTCAGTCCTCTTGCTGAATGGTATCTCGTTGCCTTATTACACCGGTCTATTAATGCAACTGAAAAATAGAAGGTGACAAAAATGGTGTTAAATCATTTCCTATTTAGAGAAGTTAGATAGTTGAGTGTATTGCATTGTCACTGTTACTATGTCTTCTTCTGGTTCTGTTGTTGAAGTTGATGGGCTGGTGGGCAATCTGTGAGCGCTGCTTGCTTTTTAACTGCTGTTTTCAAACTACGTTTGTTTGTAGAGAATGCAGCTCCTTGCTGATTACAGCTTTGGCTGTAAGCTGTTTTCATGATCTGGAATCATCAGCTGCTTGCTGCTCACCAACAGCTGAAAAGCTCAGAACCGTGCCCCTGCATAACATCTTGATGCTGTTGTTGCTAATGGAGAGAAACTGGACTTGTTAGTTTGCTTGGCAGCACATTTAGAAGAAATATTTTCCTGTGATCTGGATTGTTTCTACCATGGAATCCTCGTCCGTGCAGCAGGATGTTCTGTTGGACAACAGGAGCAGCAGTGGGGCTCCTGGCAGCTCTCAAGAACATGGGGATTGTAACGCCAAGTCAGCTTTGCATGTTACAGGAGATGAAGTTAACAGTAAGTTATTTCATGTGAACTGTGTCATTTCCAAGTCTCACAAGGCTTCCCTGCTGCTTTTATTGTTTGGGTGGTGCTGAGGGACATCTTTGTCCTTGAGGTCAGGGATTTCTTGTACAGTGCTATGTAGAAAGTTTAGTGAAGGCCATGACTGCACGTGAGAAAACTCTTCTGTTTTAGAATTCATTCTTTCAAAACAAACCCGCAGCACCCAGTACTGTCAGCCACCAACTGAGCGTGTGCTCAGAGCAGGTGTTACTCTGCCTTCTGAAATTGCTTCCAACCATGCATGCATGAAGCTCTTCAGGACTACCTGTTCTAACAGGTCAGAAATTGAGTATTTTATTCTGGTATTTAAAGTTCTAAGTTAAAATGTACTCAAAAAGTCTCTGCAAACTTGCAGTGTAGAAGAGAGATGCTGGCATGTACTCCTCAGATTGTCTTACCCAAATTATCTCAAAACATTGTAGGCAGGCACTATAGCAAAATAATCATGCGGCTGCTCAGAAGAAACTTGAGATTGTGCAGGTCTGAGCAGATTACATAGTCATGGAGAAACTGAGGTTGGAAGGGACCTCTGTGGGTCACCTGGCCAGGTCTCATGCACAGAGCATTGCTGTGGTGGTGCTCAGGGCTGCCCAGGCCCTCATCGTTTTAGGAAATCTCCTAATCAACAGCTTCTCTACCCATGCTGCCATTGAACTGCTTTCGTTGTGAAAATCTTTTTCGCTGTGTTGAAGTTTCCATGTTTCCACTACAGATTATGAGGGATAAGTTGATATGAAAGGGGTCTGTGTGTTGCAGCTGCACGCGTATACCGAATGATACAGAGTGTTTATGTAAGAGGACCTTTCTGTTGATACAGAGGGGATCATGTGACAAAGCTGTCAGTCTTCTGCCCTGCTCTGGTATCGCAGACTTGTTGCCTTGTCGCGGGCAGGAAGGTGGAGTCCTAAGACTGTATGTGCCCTTGTTCTGCCCTTTAGCAGGGTGGCAGTGTAGCTGTGTGCTGATTCATTCATCTTTTATGAAGCCGGAGATCACACTTTCCTGCCTTCTCCTGTCTTGGACATCATCCAAACAGTTGAACTGTGGCTTGTAAATAGGTAATGTGTGACTCCAGTGTTTTCAGTTAAATTCCGTCTCTTCCCACACTGTTCTGACCACAGTTGTATTGACACCATTGCCATTAAATTACTTTAGTTCCAGTCAGCATGTAGATGCTGAGTGTCTCGTGGCCTCGGGAAGTTGCCAGGAAACCATTCTTCCAGAATTTTGCTCCAGCATCTTTTTTTTTAATCCCTGTGTACCACTCACAGTTGTGAAGGAAAAATTAGAGTATAGGCTCAGTGTGGTAATAGCTGCAGTTTCAGAACTGTGGGCAGAAACTATTCCTGCACGGGTAAGGTGTTGTTACTCATAGCACTCACTCTCTTTAAAATTTACTTTTTACATTCCTAAGCTGCAGTTTTAAGATGTCCTCATCCGTACCTTATGTTGGTTAGTCAGTTGTAAAGCATCCTCCATCCTCTTTGCTCCTTTGTGACCTGGTTGTACCCATCCCTTCCATCCTGAGCTGCATCAGAGAACTGTTTTGGGCTCAGAAGGGCTGCATGTGTTCTCTGTGTGACAAAGGTGATACTCGAGAGCATTTCAATTCTAAGCTGGGAGCTGATGGGCTCGGGCTTCCTGCCTTGAAAAGCTGTTGTTTTTCTATGCATGCTGCTCTGTGTGCTGGTGTGCCCTGCAAGCATCCCTGCTGGGATGGGTGGGTGCCCCACAGACGTAGCAACAGATGAATAGCAGTGGAAAAAGCCCTGCTTTCTTTCCTCCCTCTCAGTTTGTCCCGTATGGCTTGTTGTACTTCAGGTGTGCTTTCTTGTTCACCGCAGACGTGCACAGCTTTATGTTTTTAATTGTTTTGCTTTCAGAAGATTGCAGTGATTCATCATGTAAGGGTAACAGTTCAACAGCAGTATGGTGAGGGACTGATGTCTAAATCAGCAACTGAAGTGTTCAGTCAGTGTCACCAGCTTCCACTATACTGGTCTTAGAAGCACTTCAGTTCTGAGAGGATCTTTTTTCTAACTGAATGTCTCTCAGTTCTCTTATTTTCCCCACATTGTACTTTTTAAAAAGAAAATGCAAGAAACTGTTTTCATGTCTGCAGCTCGAGGGAGGGGAAGTGGAAAGAGGAGACTTGATCTTTCTACTTGCAAATTGTTGGTGGTCACACATGCTAAATATTGTCAGACGTATTTATGGAAAGCAGCAGTGATTTCTTCCATATTACTCTCATGAGTTCTGGTTATCCCAGCGATACGCAGTGTGTGAGCAGAAAGATGGGCTGCTTCACTGCTCTGCTCTGACAAGGTATTCTGCAGAGATTTAATGTAGCACATCTGAAGTTAGATGTATAGTTCTGCTGCAGCAGCAGTTCCCTGAATGGAAGTAACCCCTGACGGAGCAAAGTAAAAATGTGTGAGGAGCCCAAAATACAAACCTGCAAAGTGTTGTGCTGGCATTGAAGAAGCATCTTCATGATGGGAATGGAGATGAGACAAAATTGGTACCAAAGTGGTTTTTGAATTGCCTTCTAATTGCTAGATGTATTACTTTGATTCACGTAAGAATTGCTATCGTACTTTTGGTGGAAGATATGCTATGTGAAAATTGTAAGCTGTCTTTGAGATTGGGAAGCTGTGCTTGGCCCAGGTGGGGAGCTGGGCGGGTGGGTGGGTGCTCTCTGTCCCCTTGCCCAGGGCTGTGCCCAGCAGCTGAGTCACCGCGCAGGCCCTGCAGTGGCTGAGTGTGGTTGCAGCGGCTTTGCAGTGGGCAGCGGTGCGCGGTGGCAGAGATTGGTGTGCAGTGCTTTGAAATCTAACAAGATCTGTGCGAGGTTCCGAAGATATTTTATGATTGCATTTGAGATCCTGCTTGAAGGCACTGTGTTCAAGCAAGTCGGAGGTATTTCATTTTTTTAAATGAAGAAATATCCCTTATAACACTGTGTTTTCCACTTACTGTCTTAGCAATTCCTGTATTCTTGTCCAAAGACGTTAGCATTGGTGCTGTGTGTGGATGGGGCTGTAAGGACACATGGAGTTGTTTACAGCATAGCTCAGTGAAACTTTCTTTTCCAGCCACCAGTGTTAACCTCAGTGAAGTGCCAAATGAAGAGGGAAGTCTGGAGCTAAACAGCAAAGCGGACGCCTGCCAGAATGGGCCAGAGTCGCTCTTCCCTGACTCTCCCATATCTTTTGATCCCACCAGCAGTCCTCAGGGTCAAGAGTCATCCCCAGGTGTGCCTGGTTTCCATGACAGCCTAAGGAAGTCTCAGGGAACTAGTGCTGAGGGCGTAGCTCTTAGAAAAGAAGCTTTGCAGTCTCTCAAACTAAGCCTTCCCATGCAAGAAACAGAATTGTGTAAGCATCTGTTTATGATAGTGCCCCTGCTTTCCATTGCTGCATAAAGCTTTTTTCTCTGAGCCTGACTGTGGAAACCTCTACTATCATTTCAGCTTGGACTAAATGTCGTTTTTGCAGTAAGCTTTTACTTTGAACTAAAATTCATTTTCTTTCAGTATACCACCCCCTGCTGCAGCTAAAGCACGTGCCTTAACATTTAGAACTTATCCTCACGCTGGAGGGGGATCTGTGCTTTCTGGGACTGAAGCTGTTCTGATCTTCCTGCCTGATAATGGGGAGTAACAGGTGACAACAAAACAAAGCAGGGCATTTTGAGCTAAGTAATGAAGAGGAAGAGGAGAAGGGAGGAGCCTTTGCTGTGAGGAATCTCATGCTGCACAACTCCTGTGGAATGTTTTTTAAAGCATTCCTACTGGACAGGCAATGTGCGTTAGCAGAGTAAGAGAACATATCTGTTGAATGGTCTTTCTCAGACCTTCAAGGAATGAGCAGACTGTGTAGGTCTGTCTTAGCTGTTCAATTTCAGTACTGCCCAAAGTGCAGAACAGGTGAACAAAACTTGCTGTAGGATCTTTCTCTTTTCGTATGTACTCAGAGGAGCTACAGCACTTGGAAACTGGACAAACTGAAATACACAATCATTATCAATGCTTACACAACGATATATTAGAAGAGAACGTTTTGGGGTGCATGCTATTGGGCTTTCCTTGCATTTCTTGCTTAAGCATGAAGCATGTTGCTGGTGGTAGAAGGGGCTGTTTCCTTTTGCATCAGATTTGCCTCTGTTGCAGTTTTCTTTTTTTAACTGTTAAGATACCCTTCACTTACAGGCTCAGTAGAGTCTTCCCTCCCATTGGAGAATGAAGAGCAAATACGACTTCAAGCAAGAAGACGGCTAGAAGAGCAGCTCAGACAGTACAGGGTGAAGAGACATCAAGAAAGAGTGAGTAGCACACAGCAGGTGTTGTAGCTCCAGGAGCTGTTGGTAGGCTTGGAAGCTTCATTCTCTCTGTGCTTGAAGTTATGTTTTCTCTCCTTTACAAATCCAGTAGCTTTCCCAGATGTGAAAAAGCGTGCTTTTTTTTTCTTCTGGGGGTGGCTGTTACTGTATTGGTAACACACCTTTGTTTTCTTTTTTTTTTTCAACTCACAATATGAAAAGAAATAACTGAGATAACCTTAAACTTAAGAAAACTTTAATAGTTATTTCAAATCTTATTTATTTAATTTTCATTTTTTTCCTCTATCTTTCTGCTAGTTTCAGCTTGGACTTAGTTGGTTTTTCCTTCACAGTACGATGCTGTGTTTTTGGCTTTAGTGAGAAGCCATGTTGTTAACACACCAATGTTCCTAGTTGCTGCTGGGCAGTGCAGCGCAGAGCCAAGGCCGATTGAGTTTCTCACACTGTTGTGCCAGTGAGGGGGGCTGAGGGGCACCAGGAGTTGGGAGGGGACGGAACCAGGACAGCTGAGCTAACCCAGCCACAGGGATGTTCCATGCCGTAGGACACCATGCCATACAAAAGCCTGAGAAGGGCAGGGAGCTGGCTGGGCAGGCGGCTGCTGCGTGGGCGCTGGCTGGGGGTCAGTCAGCAGGTGGTGAGCAATTGCTTGCACATCACTTGTTTTGTGTACATATGTACTTATATTATTATGTATCTGTTATCCTATTTTCCTCTTCCTTTTTGCATCTTAGTAGTTTTTATCTTGACCCACAAGTTCTACTTTGGTTTTTTTTTCAGTTCTCTTCCCCATCCCATGGGGGAAGGACAGTGGTGCTCAGCCACCTGCCAGCTCCAGCCACAGCAATCTTTCTCTTCGTTTTTAGACTCTACCTTGATCGTGTTCATCCTGAGTCTTGACAGAGTTGATTGCTGACATGGTTCACCTTGTTCATGAAGTGATGCAGAAGTAGAGATATTAATGTGAAAGTTCAGAGCTTTATAAAGTTCTACAACAGCATAAATCCTTGACACTAGTTCAAGTGTAACATTCTGGAATTTACTGGAGTCTCTTGGTTTCTTTCAGTCTAATCAGTCTACATCCAAGAGCCGGCCCTCCAGCACACTAGATCCTGAGCTGATGTTAAATCCAGAGATCTTGCCAAGGGCTAGCACTGTAGCAATGACGAAAGAATACTCCTTTTTGCGGACCAGTGTCCCCAGGGGGCCGAAACTGGGAAGCCTGGGACTTCCAGCATCTTCAAAAGAGAGAAAAAGTTCAAAGTCTTCGAAGTCCAGTAAGATCCGGTCCTTGGCTGACTACAGAACTGAAGATTCAGGCTCTGGAAGTTCTGCAGGGAATCCTGTGGCTACTGATTTACCTGGTGGGACTCTGAAGCAAAGCAGAAGTGGTCCAGCATCAGTTGTTTCTGAGATTAGTCTGCCTTTTGACACAGATGATCGAATAGAGAATTCCTCCCTGGCAGGAGACAGCATTTCAGAGATTGATGGAAGCGAAGCGGGAATGAGGTTGGATGGAAATGAAAGCGACAGCTCTACCTACAGCAGCGTATCAGGAAAGGGGCTGTGTAACAGTTTACCAAATTCCGAAGGCAAGCAGAGAATTCCATATACGATAAATGGTCAGAAGATACATCCTGATGCGATAGGGCAATTTCCTTCCATCGGTGAGGTGCTACAGGCTGCAGCAGTGGAGCACCAAGCCCAAGAGCAAGACTTTAATGGGGAAATACGGAGCCGGAGAGACAGCATTTCTAGCAGGTAAGAAAGACTGATATACAGACAGATGGTCACCAGGCATTCCACTTCTTTAGAATAGGTGGTCTATTGCTCTTCTGCTAACATTGGATGAAACTTCTGTTCATCACAATCAAATCAGCTGTTAACTTAGAGATTCTAAAAGAAACTGAAAGATCACTGAGTACCTACTGACTAAATGTGTTTTAGAGAAAGATAGTTGTGACACTGATAGGATGTTATAAAAGTTCTGCTAGCAATGCTTCCATCTATGTTTGCTTGTGGAGCATTTATTCACAGGGTCCCTGCTGTGGCATTGGCCTTTAAGGCCTGCAAGTGTTGGCATAACTGACTCAAGCAGTGATGTTTATTATGATCATTTATGTGATCTTTCAGACCTCGAGTCACTATGTAATGCTAGGAGTCCTGTCCTTAATGCTCTTGCTCTCTGCAGCCCTTGAGTCTGACAAGCTTACATGTGTGTGATAGGCGTTAAACTGATTACAGGTGAGCAAGTGGATGACTGCTGAAGCCCTTAGTGATGCAGTTATTTGTGTTGTTTGTTTGTTTTTTAATCACTTGTCTGCAAATGCAGTGATTGAAATACTGTATATGTAGCAGTTTAGAGATTACCTCTTCCTGCTTCCCCCTCCCCGCTTTGGAGTGAAGTGAAGTTCCCTGAGACATTGGAGTCAGATCAGTTGTCACTGATGTCTCATCATGGCCTTAATTCTCGCAGTAATGAGAGAGGAGATCTTGTCAGCTTTCTCTGACTCCTCAGCTGTACGTGGTGGAAGGAGAATAAGGAAACCCTTCTGCCAAATACCTTTTCTTCCTTCTTTTGCACTTCCCGCTGTTACTTTGCACTTCTGTAAAAAGTGTGGGCACCACAACAAACTCTAATTGCTGCAGATGTAGGAAGCTAACCTATAAAACTTCAGTGTGAAGTTCTAGTTTCTTTCTCTTCAGATGGTAGCAAATTTGTTCCGCTCTTTCCTGGATCCTTCAAAGTTGGCATGCATGTTGCGAAGTCACATGGGAAGCACATCATCTTATGGACTCTGAATACCTCTTGATTTTGCAGTGCTTTTGTTCGGCTGGGTGAGTCAGTATTCTAACCCTCTAACTGTGTGTGTGCTGTCTCTGTCTGCAGTGTATCTATGGAAAGCTCTGTCGCAGGAACTCATGACGAAATGTTGCAGGTGCTAAAGGAGAAGATGAGACTTGAAGGACAACTAGAGGCACTTTCAGTAGAAGCTAATCAGGTAGAAAATGAATTTCTGTATTTAGCAAATTATGTTAATGTGTTAATTAATTTTCAAGGGCTTCCTGCTCTTATGGAAGTGTGTTTTGTAGAAACATTGTTAAACTACTTACGTTACAAGGATGCTCAGGGAGATCAAGTCAGTAAAGCTGTTGGAAGGTTTTAAAAAAAGGACAGAAGCAGTCTAGGGATGCTAAACACAGAGTTGTGCTGCTGGTTGTCTGTACTGCTCTATTTGCAGTTTGTTTTCACTTAATGCTATAACGTCCATAATGCAAAACGTTCTTACTTAAAGTGTGTAAACAAATCTCACATGCCATGTCAGGATTTGTAACAAAAACGTGGTGTGGTTTCTCTGTGCTGCCCTCTGTATCTTCTTGGAAAATTTGGTAGGCGAGATGTCGCTTCAGAAAATGATTTTTAGAAGAAAGTGGTCTTTGCCTTAGCAAGGCCATTTTGCTGTGTACCTTCTGTAGTCAGCCATTAGTGTATTTTCTGTTAAGACCTTTGCGTTCTATTTTTGGGACGCATTCAGGCACTGAAAGAGAAGGCTGAGCTACAGGCCCAACTTGCAGCTTTGAACATGAAGCTTCAGGCGCAGGTGGAGCACAGCCAAAGCAGCCAACAGAAGCAGGAATCGCTGAGCTCTGAAGTGGCCACATTAAAGCAGTCTTGCTGGGATCTGGAACGAGCAATGGCTGACCTGCAGAACACCTTGGAAGCGAAGAACGCTAGCTTGGCTTCTTCGAATAATGATTTGCAGCTAGCAGAGGAGCAGTACCAAAGGCTCATGCTGAAGGTTGAAGATATGCAAAAAAGCGTTCTCACCAGAGACAGCACAGGTGGGCTGATGTAAATTGCGATCTCTGCTGTTGGGCAATGGACTGATGGCTTTTAGAAAAGTGTACAAGTATCAGTCTGTAATGATGAATCTCCGTGTCAGGGTACCTGATCTTCCATTTTATTTTCTAATTATTTCGTATCTCTGCCTCTTAAAAAACTTAAAAATTGCTCATTTATTTTAATGTTGTTCTGCTTATGGCCCGAATTTTTTTGATTCTATAATTTCCGCTCACTTGGAATAGCTGGTCTTTGTGTAATGAAGTGCTTATGTTTTTGATCAAATAAATAAGCTGTGAGTACAGCAATAAGCCTTGAAAACGTGTGCATGAGAATTGAGTGATTGTATCTGATAATCTCTCTTCCTTCTCTCCCTTTTCCTAGTTCATGATCTGCGACAGCAGTTAGCTTCCTTACAGAGCCAACTTCAGAAAGTGCAGCTGGAGCGGACGGCGCTGAGCAACAAGCTGAAGGCATCTGAGGCAGAAATCACTTCTCTCCAGAACGTGCGGCAGTGGTACCAGCAGCAGCTGGTGCTCGCGCAGGAGGCTCGGGTCAGGCTGCAGGGCGAGATGGCTAATATACAGGTACTGTGACTTGCTTGCACGTAGGACTGAGAATGTTGTGTTTGTAGTTGTATCAAGGGGGTGTTGTTTATGAGCCTGGTAAGGGAGCCACTCTCTGTATACTTCAGGTGGAGAGTAGAGTGGGGGAGCCGGTTTGGTTTTCATCATGGTGTGTTAGGTCATATTAGTACTGAAACACAAATAGCACTTGTCTTACGTGTGTGAAGAACTGTAGTGCCATGTAATAGTTGAGATGAGGCACAGACTGATTGTGTGGTTTCTTTGTTTTTCCTTTTCCTTTCCCCTAGAGCTGTGACATCTGTTGGCTGAATTTTGGCTTTTCTTTCTAACCATTGTATTTTTTTTTCCCCTTCCCTTCAGGCTGGGCAAATGACCCAAGCAGGTGTGTTGGAACATCTCAAACTAGAGAATGTGGCATTGTCTCAGCAGTTGACTGAAACCCAGCACAGATCTATTAAAGAAAAGGAACGTATTGCAGCACAGCTGCAGAATATTGAGGTAAGGTTGTAGATGGTCTTTGTGATTTAAGTTCTGTTAAACTTGTGTATTTAGGTTCTGCACATGTCGTGTTTGAAAACTGAAGGATTTTCCATCAGAGCATTGAATTTTGCTGCTCCTATGTCTCTTAAGCTAGAAGGGGCAGCAAAGCAGCAGGTTAGTGGAAGCGCCTCATCTCTGGTGTAGCTAATAGCAGTTGTTTCAATGACGGGAAGTTTTATTTCATGGAGCAGCTACAGCATCTCATGAATCTTCTGGTTCAGAGTTTTCTATACAGCTTAAATATAATACTTCAAAGATTCTTTTTATTTACATCTTGCTTTGTCAATTTGGAAAGTATGCAATGTTATTTAAGAGGAATTCAGATTGTCACAAGTATGTAAGTAAACTCAGTGTTTTTTCTGATGTGTCTTACGGATGTGAGTGGTGGACTTCAATAAAGATCTACAGGTGTGTAGGGCAGACATCATAATGTTTGCTTGTTTCTTTCATCAGGAAATTTTGTTGATTTACCTTTTTCCTTTTTATTCTCCCAGCAGAGCATGTGCACATAACCCCCACCCACTGAAATCATAAATGCTGACTCCTTGCTTTCTTCTGTGCAGGCTGACATGTTGGACCAAGAAGCTGCCTTCATGCAGATCCAAGAGGCTAAAACCATGGTGGAAGAAGACTTGCAGAGAAAGCTAGAGGAGTTTGAGGATGAGAAAGAACAGCTTCAGAAGATGGCTGACTCTGCAGCAACCCTGGAGCAAGAGCTGGGTCAGGTAGGCTGTTAGACAACTTCCCAAAGATTGCAGAGGAAACAGTTACTTGGCTGAAAAGGCAATAAGAAGTAAATACTGAGCTCTGAACTTTTGTAAATCTTCTGAAAGATTTCTGCAAAAATGAAATCCATGGGAAAGTTGCTCTGCCTCAGATGAAAAGCCTTCATTCTCCTTTTTTTTAATCATCTCAATAACAGCACCTTTGGAATTTCACAACTACTCTCTTAGAAGTGAATTCAGTATGTAATTATTCCAAGAAGCATAGATCAATGTCCAGAGCTGTCAGGCAGTCAGGATATCATTATATACACTTACAGTGTAATAAACCTGCACTTTGCTGCAGGGTCCTGCTTTAACCTTGTAACACTGAAAGGCTGGGATGCCAAGGGCTGAAATGAGATGGAGTGTGTGATAGCTCAGTATTGTATTCCATGTAATTACATGGAATTATTATTGATAAAAATGAATGGATTCTATATATATACCTCTAGAATACTGTGAATAACTTTTTTGGTTTGTCATTCTGGTCATTGCTTTAGCCTGTAGGATTACACATGTTGCATAAGGCAGTCAATGCGTGAACAGAGCAGATTTAACAGCGGTAACAGCGGTAGGACTGAAGGGAATGGCCTCGAGTTCCACCAGGGGAAATTTGTGTTGGATATTAGGAAAAATTTTCTTCTCAGAAATTGTGGTCAGGTGCTGCAAGGGGCTGCCCAGGGAGCGGTGGAGTCACCAGCCCTGGGGGTGTTCAAGAAGAGTGTAGATGTGGTGCTGAGGGACATGGTTTATTGAGGAAATATTGGTGTAGGCGGATGGTTGGACTGGATGGTCTTGAAAGGCCTTTTCCAACTTTGGTGATTCTATGATTTAAAAAAAAAATAAAACTATCCTTGTTATTTTCTCCTAGACGCTCAATGGTAGCTACAATGTTTTGTTTTTATTGGAGTGCATTTTCAAATACAACATTCATTTTGTATGAACTTAATCTTGAAATACTTTTCTCAGGTCAAACTGACTTTGCATCAGAGAGACTTGCAGCTTGAATCTTTACAGCAAGAGCACCTAGATCTAATGAAACAATTCACCATGACCCAAGAAATGTTGCATACCAAAGGGCAGACCCTGGATGACCTGCAAACTCAGTATGATGAACTGAAGGCCAGATTAGAAGAGTTCCAAAGTGATGCTACTTCTAAAGATGACATGATACAGTATTTGCAAAATGAGAAGATTGTCTTGGAAGTGGCTCTGCAGACAGCAAAAGCAAGCCAAGAGCAACTTGATGAAGGAACAAAACGCCTTGGAGAAGATACAGAAGTAACATCAGAAATCTTGGAACAATTGAGGCAAGAGATGGCAATCAAGTCAAGCCAGGTAATAAATCCCTGAAAGTGCCTTATTAAAAATAGCTGTTGCAATTAAGTATTGTCACAGGCACGTGACGTTGCCAGTTACATGGCAGGAGCTTTGCATAGGCAGGTTCATACGTGTCTGTGGTTTCAACATTCAGCTAATTGGGAATGTTTTCTATTATATTTCTCTGTTGGAAGACTGATGCTTTATATTCTGTTATATCATTAGAACATTTACAGTTCCATACTTCCTGGTATCTGTATGAATTTATGCATTTTCTTGATACGAGATGGGAAGCTGAAGTTGATTGATTTGTTCTGTTTGCATCTTTCTAAAATATAACAGCTTTTAAAATAGAAATAATTTTGAGTACAGATCACATGTTTGGAGTAACTTTCTCATGTGCTCCTTTTCTTTGACACCATCAGCCAAACATGTCCCATAGGCAGTAATTCAGTCATGTTTAACCGAGCCTTTGTCTTGCAGCAGTACAGCAGGGTTAGGTTTGGATATTGCTGTATACCAGCCGAGGCTTTTTTCTAGGCACTGAGCTGGTTAACAAGATTAAGCTTAATGCATATCCTTTCTCTTTTTGAGGCTGCTTTAAAGTATTGTGACCCTTCCTTTCACACCTTAGTGTCATAATCATGTAAGTTCTCTATCTTCTGTGGCATCCAAGTTCCACGTGAAAGCTCCACAAAGAGCTTGCTTATGATAAGCTCCTGGTAGTCCATAGAGGTTTCTTTTGAAGAGAACAATGGAACTCGTTAGTATTACCAGTAGAAGTATAAAATAACTGTGGATGCACATATAATGAGGGTTTTTCCCATTCAAAGAACCATCTGCTTTCTTCATTACATCATGTATGTGTGAACTGATGCTGTATGGTTACCATGTATATAGATCAATGGCACATACTAAAATCTTATTGTCAGATTAAGGGGCCTTTGTTTACTACGTGGTTCATTATAAGATGTAAATTTATTTCTGTATAAAATGTTGGGTTGTCTAACGGTGTCATTGACATACCTGGTCAGAAACAGGATCCTCATTGATTAGGCAATATGTTCAACCATAGTTTAAGCTACTGTCAGTGCTTGAAGTAATGTAGAATATGTGGTGTGGCATGTGAAGCAGCCTCTTTGGTTTTTGTTCTGGCAGGTAGAAAATCTGCAACAGGAAAATGGCAGCCTTAAAAAGCAGGTTCAAAAAGTGAAGGAACAGTTCCTACAGCAGAAGGTAAGCAAAAGCAAGCTATTTCAGAGAACTAGGAACAAGGAACAGATTTTTACAGTCTAAGTACTTCTGAGGGCTTTTATGGGGAAACTGGAATCCATTTTCTGTATCAAATACAAATAACTTGGTGACACAATTTTATGGTTTGTGTATTCTGTAGTTGAATTTATCTGCAGTTAAGATGGAAGTAGATCCACCAATCAATTCGTGCTCTCCTTGGACTTGAGGAACTTTGCCAAATGGTCCATTATGTAACATTTCTCTGGCTTGTTGATATCAAGTTTGCTTTTGCAAAAGCGCTCAGGAAAATCTTCAAGTATCATCGTTTTCTTGCAGCTCTGGAAAGTGGCAGCTACTTGAGTTTTATTCTGAATAGCTTTAAAATAGTAATCTGATATGTTGTTGGTTTTGCAAAAATGTATGTATTATGGCACCATCGATCTGCGTTTTGTCCTACTGCCAGCAGTTGTTGCAGCTTGTTTGGCTTAGCTTTGAGAAGGCTGTTTAAACTGCGGGCTGCAAACAAACCCCCTTCTCATGTCAACAGTTTCTGTGCACGTGGAATAGGTAGATTTTTACAATTAGTTTAGTTTTTAAAAAGTAGCATTTAAGAAGTACAGTTCCATAAAGAGGATGAAGAAAAGTGTACGTACTGCTATCAGCATTCTTCCCTTAGTTTTTAATGAACTGCTGATATTATTGGATTATTTGACACCTGAGCTTGCATAAGTCTCTGAGCTTGCATGAATATGTTACAGAAGATGATGTTGGCTTGTATTATTTGATATCCCCCCCACAAAACTGGAATAACATCAGTAAATACTTCACAGCAAATTACAACTTTATAGATTTTAGAGTTACAGGAATGAGCTTTTCCTCTTGAACTCTTGTGAACAAGGTAATGGTGGAAGCTTATCGAAGAGATGCAAGTTCTAAGGACCAGCTGATCAGTGAACTGAAAGCTACCAAGAAGCGTCTGGACTCGGAAATGAAAGAGTTAAAACGAGAACTACTACATATTCAAGTAGAAAAACAGTCGCTTGAATCTGAACATTCAAAACTGCAGAAGGAAGTGGCTGAGGTTCACCAGCAGATGGTGGAAATAGAAAATCATCTTCAGTCAGTGCAGAAAGAACGAGACGAGATGGAAACACGCCTGCAGGTATGGGAGCTGCTAAGCTTTGGACACTGAGGGGTATTACATACGGGATACGTTGGTATTTCCAGTAGTTCTGGTGACGAACAGAGTGGCTACCTGCAAGTTAAGGCTCTTGATCACCTACTTAATGCTGTATACGTAGGTGTGCATATGCCTTCCACAGATCAGTAGTTAGTATCTCCTGTAAGTCAGTAAGGAGGAGCATGCTGCGGGAGTGGCAGAGAAGTGACGTGGAAGCAGTTAACCTTGTCCCAAAGTGGGTGCTGTCTGAGAGCGAAGACCAAACCAGAGCTCTGTGCATACATGTAATGATGGCGGCCACAGAGGAATTCATTTAAAAAGAAATGCTAAGGAGTTGGAAAGAGGACAGAGAACCTTGAAATAGCTGGTTTTTCTACAGTTTCTGTTTAGAGTTGGAAACAATTTTGAAACTTTGCATCTATTTCCTTGTAATCCAACATAAAGCAAATGTGTATTTTTTTTCTCCTTCCCTATCAAGTCTCTGCAGTTTGATAAGGAGCAAATGGCATCTCTTGCTGAGGCAAATCAGACATTAAAACTGCAAGTAGAACAAATGCAAGAAGAAGCAAAGAAGTAAGTCTGTTCTTTTAGTACAGACAAAAGAGCTATAATGTTTGTTTTTGTGAACACCTTTCTAGCAGTCAGACTTCTCCTATTCCTTAGTCTTATTTGGGAAATAACATCCATGGCAAAATGTTGATTGTGTGCTAAGCAGGAGTTCCAGCTTCTCTCATTCACTCATGGTTTTTAACCAAAGATATATGCCATGCAGCATGTATGTTATGTTAACATAGTGTAACATGTTAACTGGAGTTAATCCTACTTTTCCTTTAGTGTCTGACAACCCCAGCTGGGTAGAATGATGGCTTTAATGAGAACAAGTTTGGGTTTGTTTTTTTTTTTACTGGTAATCATAGAAGAAAACTTTTTACAATACGTAACATACTCACCAAAGATCTCAGATTGGATGAGACATTAAATTGGATTCTTACTCTAAATTCAGTGTATGTTACGTACTTCAGTATGAAGATTCTGGTTTCTTATTCTTAATTGCTCTCAGAAGTCTTAGTCATTACCTCGCGAGGAGCCAAAATCACACCTTAGGAACCTGACAGCTTTTTCTGAGATGAGTGGCTTGGGGCCAGGGGAGAGGAGTGGGCATCGTTTGCCTTAACTACAGCAAGACATTTGGCACTGTCTCCTGTGGGATCCTTGCAGCTCAGCTGGTAGCTATAAGTGGACTATAGGTAGATTTTATTTAATTATTTAACTTCTCATTTGAGCTATGTTAAAAATTAATCCTTCAGCAGTGCTTTCAGGCAAATCTTGTCTTAACTTTGTTTTGTTTTTGCTTTCACTGCAGGGCCATTACTGAGCAGAAACAGAAAATGAAGCGTCTAGGGTCAGATCTGACAAGTGCTCAGAAAGAGATGAAAGCAAAGCATAAAGCCTATGAGAATGCAGTCAGCATTCTGAGTCGGCGGCTGCAGGAATCCCTCACTGCAAAGGAGTCTGCTGAAGCAGAGCTAAGCAAGCTAAAGGCACAAATTACTGATGGTGGAAGCAACCAGATTGCTCAAGTATACAGATGTCTTTAATATTGTTAATACAAGGATAGCACTGTTATATTAGTAAATGTGTCAGAATATTATTTTACACTGAAGTGATGAAAATACTTGGAATATAAAGCTAGATAAGAACCATGGTATCAGTGTTCTAAATACTTGGAATTGCCTTAATTACATTTGAGAGAGATGATTCGGCGAGCTTTGTTTTTTTATATTTCACCCATATTTTTCTGATTACTGATTGCAACCCAAGGTTTCTTTGGTGTTTGTTTGTTTAAGAAAAGTCTCAGCATCTGAAGATTTTGCAAAATAGTAAAGCTCTGAGCAAGACCTTTAAGTTGAGCACTAGCAGCTCATTTAATATTTGATAGTGGAATAGACTTTTTAACGGAACAATTGCCTCTGCAGGAATGGTGCAATAATCTGGCTTATCCCTTTGTCTTTAGGAAAGGATTCAAGCCCTGGAGACAGAGTTGCAAGCTGTTAGAAGCAGTAAGTTGATGCTGGAAAAAGAGTTGCAAGAAGTGATTTCACTTACCAGCCAGGAGCTTGAGGAATACAGAGAGAAAGTGCTGGAACTTGAGGATGAGGTGATTGTACTGCCACTTTCCCATCTGTCGTGTAATTCAGGCAAAGTACCTGGAGGAAAAGAGAAATTTTAGTACTGTAACTTTATTCCAACAGTGCAGAAAATCTGAACCTTATGTGGGAAATACTGTGTTGGTGGCACTTGCCAGTTGTGCTGCCCTATACTGGCTCTTCATGGTTTTATGAATCATTTTAGCGTAGAGGAAAAGAAGAGAGAAGGGCAGTTCCTTTATTAGCTACCAGCTGTGTGTGGTCACAAGGTGGTGATTGTGCATGAATCACTGCCTTTTGGGAGTCATGGGTGCTGAGTGAGTTTTGAAGCGCAGAGCGGTAATGGTCAGTCCAAAAACAAAATCAACTACTTGTTTTCTGCCTCTGAGCAGTACCCGGAGATTCAGCTATCTAGCAAGCATCCTCGTCTTCCAAAATAATAAAAAAGCCCACAACTACTATGTAACTGGAGCTATTTTGAACTATATATAAAAAAACAACGACCTGTGAAAGCAGAGAAACTTAATGACTTCGTTTTTTTGAGGTGGTAACCTGGAACTGTTTGTTTATTGTGGATTTTTCTTTGGCTGTAGCTTCAGGAATCTCGGGGGTTCAGGAGGAAGATAAAACGTTTAGAAGAAATGAACAAGAAGTTGGCCCTTGAACTGGAACATGAACGTGGAAAACTCACAGGCCTTAGTCAGTCTAATGCTGCTTTGCGAGAGCACAACAATGTTCTAGAAACAGCCTTAGCAAAAAGAGAAGCAGATTTGGTCCAACTGAATCTACAGGTATTTGGCTTTTGGTATTACATCTTAAGAAAGGAACTGGCTGGTATTTCTGATAACAAGATGTAGAGGTCGCCACTTGTAGGGTGCAAGGTTGGCACGTTTTCTTCAGCTCCAGATCTCCTGTGTGTTGCATAACCTCAGTAACGTGAGACTCAACAACAGATGAGAAGTGAGATTTGGCACTAGGCAGAGCTGCTGGTGGGAGGCAATAAATCATGCAGAAAAACTTGCAGCAGTGAAAGTTTGACTCATTTAAGATTGGATCGTGCAGACTGTGTCACATAAGGATTCACTGGGATGAATGTTGGTTTGTATGCCAGTAGTAATGTATTCCTGGGAGATAAGCAAATGGGAATATTGACAAAGAGTTTGACCTGAGCAGCAGAGAGAAGCTTTGCTGTTGCTGCATTGGCTAGTGTTTACATTTACCTGCTTGTCTGATCTTCCAGTGAGTCTGGACAAGATGTGCCTTTGTTTTTGTGATGTGATGCAGGTTCAGGCAGTCCTAAAGCGGAAGGAGGAAGAGGACCAGCAAATGCAACAACTCATTCAAGCGTTACAGGCTTCCTTGGAGAAAGAAAAGTCAAAAGTTAAAGACCTTAAGGAGCAGGTAATAAGTCAACTTTTCTTTTATTCATTTAAAAGATGATTTAAATGTGAAGTATTTGGGAAGTGGCTCTACAGAAAAGGTATGTTTTACAATATAGTGCTACCTGTAGGGTGTTAATAACGATGACAACACTAACAGTGTTTTGTAACAAAAATACTAAGTATTAGTGGCAAATTAATACTGCTGCACATCTTTCTTCTTGTTTTGTTTTGTACTCCCTTGGCCTACATCCCCATATGGTTCTCCTGCCGTGACAGAGCAAAGAAAAATGGCATTTTTTTTTCTTGCAGGTAGCAGCAGCCAAAGCAGATGCAGCACACAACCGCCGTCATTACAGGGCTGCTGCCCTTGAGCTCAACGAGGTTAAGAAGGAGCTACATGCCAAAGAACTGCTTGTCCAAGCCCTTCAGGCTGAAGTGGACAAACTGCAGTAAGTGTGCTGTAGTAAATGCCTAAGTTCTGAGAGTACAGGAAACAAAAGAAGCCTTCTGAAAAACACTTGTGTTAGTGAAATTTGATTTCAGTGCCCTGGAGTGCATTATGTTGAAATGTGCCCTGGCTGAGCTCGATCATAACATGTATGGTTGGATGCTGGGCACGTATTTGCATGTCTGTGCCTCTTAGTGATGAAATTAGACTTGAAGTGGGCTGTATATGTAGGTTTCACCGTCCTCTTCTTTTTTTTTTACACTTTCAACCTGGATTTTTACTATTTCTTGTTACTAGTAAAAGTTAGTAACTTATATACATATTATCCTATTGTTCTCCTCTCTTTACAGCTCTGAGGAATTACATAGAGAATGAATTTGAGGGTTGAATGTATTCACAATATATTGAAATTCAGTTTGTTTTGTTGTATAGAACATATTTTCTTAAACTATCAGGCCTATGTGGGAATGGCTATAAGGCTAACTCTGCTCTTCCTAGATCAAAAGCAAAATTACTGACAGGTTTTCTTTTGTTTTGTTCACTGCATAATCTGTTGTTTGTAAGTGGAATGTTACCCGTGTTCATGCAATACGGATTTTTTGTGGTACTTAAAGTAGTCATGCATCTGTTGCTTGTGACCTAGCTCTTGCTGTGACTATGTTGGCAAAGACATCAAAGCTATAAGCAGGTGCTGTGTGCTGTCGTGTCATTATGGTTACATAGCTAACACAGTGAGGTACTTGGTCAGAGTGAGTAACTGCTGTGTGTGTTTCTGTTAATTCTGCTGTGCAGGGTAGAGGATGAGAAGCATTCCCAGGAAGTATCACAGTTTCAGCAAGAGCTGGCAGAAGCTAGGTCTCAGCTCCAACTTCTGCAGAAAAAGCTGGATGACAAGCTTAGTGAACAGCCTTTAGTAAGCCAAGAGGTAAAAGCTGCACGTTTACTGTGTTTGTCCTTATTTTTGATGTGTTGTGTGATTTCTTCTGTCCTTCATTCAGCAATTTTTAATAGTTTGGTTTAGGAGGTTTTCTTAGGGACAGGAAGGATTCATGAGACATAGATAAGAATACTTTAGAGTTCGTGATTCATTGGATGTATACGGAATGCTAAGGGTACTTCTTTCTGCCAGGTGGAAGACCTCAAGTGGGAAGTAGAACAAAAAGAAAGAGAAATGGAAACACTTAAGCAGCAGTTGGATATGAGTGAGCAGCGCAGCCATAAGGAGCTGGAAGGGATGCAAGTTGTCCTGCAGGTATTTAATCTAGCGAGTGGAGATTCTGCTGGGTATCTGGTATTGGTGTAGGGGGGTAACTTAAGAAGTATTTTATAGTTTAAAATCATACTTGCACTGATTATTTGAATAGATGTACATTTATTAAAAAACATTACTCACTGTGTTTTTCAGCTTTTCTTCTTAATTTCACCGGGCTGTTGGCAGCTTATTTTATTAGACAAAATTGATTATTGACTTTTTATCTTTTCTCTGGATTTCTGCCAAGGTTAATTAGTTTCATATAGCACTGTTATGTTTTGCTACTTTTTCTAGTTTCCCCTGGAAACTGAAAAAGGTGGTGAAGGCATTCATTGGCTGGAATTCTATTCTTTTTTCATTTCTCACATTCGTTTTCTTATTTTCCTGTTTAGAATATCAAGACTGAGTTGGAGATGGTGAGAGAAGATCTGTCGGTGACTCAGAAGGATAAGTTTATGCTGCAGGCTAAAGTGAGTGAACTGAAGAACAGCATGAAGTCACTGCTGCAGCAGAACCAGCAACTGAAGATGGACCTGAAGCATGGCAAGATGAAGAAGGTATTTGAGCAGAAGGAATATGTAGTAGTGCCATTAGATTACAGTACTGGAAAATACTCTGCTGCAAGGAGACTGGGTGAAAATTCATAACTGAAAAGCCTACCCTTGATACGGACTTACCGATGTTCTGAGATTGAAATAAAAATCACAGCCACGTTTCCAGGCAGAAGTAACTTACTGATCTTGATTTCACATCTTTTTCCTTAAAAATCTTTGTGTTTAGCATATTATCTTACATTTCCATTTTAACTCATTATAATAAAGCAAAAAAGGAAGTGCTTAAATAATGATGAGTGGGCAAGTATTTGGACAATGTTTTCTTAATGCTGACGTGTCTATCTTCTCCGTTCTGGTCCAGTCTAGCTTTTTGATCCTTTCACTGTTTCAGAAGCTAACTATTAGTGGTTCTTTGATCTCTTGCTCTTTTCTTCTCTCAAGCGATAGGGGAGTTTCATATAGAACTTCTCTGTTTCATCCTTTTAGACATCTGTCTTTATACTTCATCCGGCAGGGCTCAGGATTTTCAGGAGGACTTCTGTACTGAAAGAACTTCGTTAATTTTTGTTTTGAAAATGGAAGTAAATTGCATTAAATCCCTATTGTTTTACTTCTTTCATAGGGTGATTTCTTGAGTAGCCCTACATGCTTTCTGTTTACTTATGAGTATGGCTAAAAGTTGACTTTAGGCTAGGAACTTACGCTTGTGACCCATGAGATTTAAGTGTATCAGAAGTGTGTTCGTGTTATGTACCAATAGTGCGAGGCTTCATTTGGTACAAGTGAAGTGGATGAAATGGATTAATTCATTTCTGACTGTTCTTTTTTCCCTTTAACCAGAGGAAAGGAGAGAACAATTCTTCGAATCCTGTGACTCCAGTCAAGATTCCAGATTGCCCGGTGCCTGCTGCCCTGCTGGAAGAGCTGTTAAAGCCATCGACAGCTGTGAGCAAGGAGCCCTTAAAAAACCTGAACAGCTGTCTCCGGCAATTGAAGTAAGACCTGTCTTTAAAACTGTATTAAATAGTTTTTAGAAGTTTTCAGGAAACCAGCTGCCAGCTAAGGGAAAAAAAAAGAAAGGATTTATGAAATGAGTTATTTTCCTCTTATTGGGGCTGTATTTAGAACAGTGGGGTGTTCTGTGATCTTAAGTGTTTGTTTATATGGCAGTGGAATAAGGAAAGAGCAAGTAGACAAAATGTTCATCCTAAATTTCTCAGTACGCAGATAGATACACTGCAGAACAAACCAGAAACAGCAATTTTTAGTTCCTCTTGTTAGTGGAGAAACTGGTGTCTGTTTCTCCTCCCTATCACAGGGTTGCTTGTGATAGGAGCCCAAACAATGAATTAATGAACCCCTACAGTGGAATTGTATTCTGCCCAGAGTATGTTTTTGTGTCTGCCCTCACAAGGATGTACACAGAGTTCTGAGGAGGAAGGGTGCAACCTCAGGAATATGAGGATTTGGGCTTAATGTGAGAACTGAGCTACTAATACCACCTTAGCTGAAGTTTTAGAGGAGTGAGCCTGCAATATCTATGCAGCGAAGCTGTATTGTCAGATTTGTCCTTTTCCAAAGCTGGTGTCTGAATGCAAGTCACACTGTGTTTGGTTTTCTCTGATGCCTTCCTCACTTCCACCTCCCATGTTGTCTTCAATATCTGCAAGGGAACCGTGTCTATCAGGCTGCAGATGCTGAGTGCCTTTCCTGAGGAAATGGTGCTGCATCTTGCTTGGCAGCAAGGATGTGCAGTAAAGGAGCTGCTGCATTGCTGGCACTTACTTTTGGATGAAACATCTTGTATTTGTTTTTCTCTTAAAGACAGTTTCTAAGTTTTGTTTGGACTTCTTTCTAGTGCATACAGCTAATGTTGAATACATTAGTGTATACAGATAATGTTGAAGTAGGTACCAGAAATCAGAAAATGAATTCAGTGATCTTTCATTTAGTTGTTAGCTTTCTGCTCGATAATATTTGCTCTGTTTTTGTTCCCAAAACTTTCAAAAGGCAAGAAATGGACAGTCTTCAGCGTCAGATGGAGGAACACACCATTACAGTGCATGAATCAATGTCTTCATGGACTCAGATTGAGGAGCAGCTGATGGACTTCACCTCCACTAGTCCTGCAACTGCTTCAGACCAGCAGGAGCGTCCTGCCTTGGTTGAAAAGAAACAGAATTGTGATGTTAGCGACAAGGAAGCTTTGACACTATAACCTCCTCAGCAGTTGTCTTTCTTCCTGTTGCTTTAAGTGTGTAAACAAATCTTTATCAGAATTATTTATTTATTTCATTTTTAATATGGCCTTCAGAATTTTGCTTTTGCCTGTAGAATTAAAGGGCACGGTTTTGAGAAGCCGGCATAACAGTAAGTGCAGAATGTGCTGTTCTAAGGGTTTGTTTGAAACCTCACTGTAATAATTCTACCATACTGGGGACTGCCGAGTGAGAGATCTGGCTCGTTTTTGGGTTTGATGAGAGGTTAAGTTGAAGGCTTACACTGAGCCCCAGAAGAGCATCTGCTTCCAGGTCTGCATTTGTTTAATCTGGGTACATTTGTTAGCAGATGGCGGTTGATTATGCTTCATCTGGTTTTTGTTCTGTTTAGTTCTTTTTTCTTTGGGTTGGAGGTCAGGTTGTTGGTTTTTCTCCCCCTGTGGGCTGTGTCCAGAGCACAGAAAACACAAGTCCTGCTCATGTTCAGCTGCAGGCAGTGGTTGAAAAATGGCTACTCCTACTAGGACATCCTCCTTCCCACACCTATAATCTCTTACTCTTTAAATTTGAGATTACAGGTGTCTGTATTTAAAAATTAAAAAAAAAAGGAAGAAGCATTTGAAGCCCTTTCTATTTATAAAGATGACAGAACTTGGGCAGTTTTGCCTGGGGTGTTTTCTTAGGTGTCACAGTTTCTCTCTTACAGTTGCAGGCCAGTAGGGAGCTTTGCTTCACTGCACAAACACTTCTTGCACCTTTTTAGTTCGACTTTTGAAGTAGACATCCTTGATTAAAGGTATGCTTGTAATATATATTTATATATATATATATAAAAGAAAAAATCATAATTTTCTGACTGTTTTAATAAGCTTATATACTGTAAGTCAAGGCTGACATGAGGTTGGTTCTTTTTTTGTTGTCTGTTACTCTCGTTATATTATTACATTTTAAGTTTGCTGGGTTTTGACATACTGTCAAATGGCATAGGGAAGTTAGCCCCCAAAGGCAGAGCTTTTAGATATATAATTATTTTACTTTAAAAGACAGAATTATAATGCCTATGAAATTATTATTTCGGTTATCTTCTCCAACACACTTCACCCCCTCCCCCTTGCATCCTCTATTATAAGGTGTCCGCTGTGAGTGGAAGTGGTGGCACTATGGCGCCTTAGCTAAGTTGTTATTAAAGCAGTCCTTCTTTGGTCCCATGGGCCTGCGTGCTCAGAGTGCAGTGATAAACCCCTTCATTCAAAAACTGCTGCAGAGGTACTGCTTCATCCAGTGTGCTAAGGCACAGATCAAAATATACAGGATGTTCTTTGGGAGATTGAGTGGCAACTTGTGCCGACGTGGTTTTGTCTTTGAAACAGGCAGAAAACAGGTCAGTCGTATTTACTGCAGGCTGGTATGAAAAATGAATCTAACAAGTACAAGAAGACTAATCAGCTGTTTTAAAAACAAAAACAAAAAAAAAAACATCCTTCAAGTAACTTGTTCATAATTAGCTATAACAGCGTTTGGGAAAGTTTCCCTGCCAGCTGTGTCGCTTATTTTTCTCATGAGGCAGTAGCTTCTTGGAGGAGGATTCTTTTGGATGGGTTTGGGTGTTCTGAGAGGAGATGATTGCAGTTCACTTCAAATAAGTCAAAACTGAACAAGGGGTGGGGATTGGGTGGGGGAAGCCATGTTTATCCAGCTTTAGAGCTCGTAATTACCTACTGAAGCTCAGATCCAGTTGAACACTGTGTACTTAGCATCTATACTGAATGACGCCGTGCCCCTCGCTCAGCTCCTGGATTTTAACTTGCATTTTGTGGAGTCAGAGTCAAGTGATGCTAAAAGTCAAGGTTTTCAAGTCAGCGAAGGGAGAAATGCCTTAGTGTAAGATTAGGTGCCCAACATACAGAATTACCCACGAATTTAAAGAAGTCAGAAGCTTTACTGACCAGCTTAAACATGTTAATGTCTGCAAACCACTGCAGTCCACTTTGCAGTCAATGGTACTGATTATCTCGCTGCTGTCATGTTCTTGAAGTTGCCTGTATATTAAGCTCTAAGAAGAAAAAAATATGCAGTGTTGTCAAATAACAAAATCAAAACTACATAGTGAATAATATATTCAGTACAAAAAGTTATCAAATGTTGAGGATTTTAAATAAAATAACACTTGTGCAGGGTTAATGTTGGTGTTCATTTTGGTAAATATGTTGCTTACAGTTAATCCATTATGTTTTAATCTCTGAAGTTTGCCAACAGTTGTATAGATAAAGCTTTTATCTGATCTCAAAGAAGCCAGAATTGTAAGAAACCTTCGTAGGTCTTAAGAATGTCTGTTCTCCTTTCTGTATCGGTACTGCATTCTGGGTTTGGTGCAGCGCTGCATTTTTGCAGCTCCTTGTGAAGACAGCCGAGTCGGTACAGTCAGGTAGTCTGGGACACATTTTTCTTTTTAAAGATGAAGGAGCTGTTGTGAAATTCTGAGATCAGATTTCTGCATTGATCCTCCTGTCTCCCTCTGAAAGTTCCTGGGCACTGGTTATTTTATTTTCACCGTGTGGTTTTCTGTAGACACAAGCACCATGCCATTCGTTCTGTTGCAGATCAGATGATAAGGTCTGTGGGTGTAAATCCGGTGCGGTACTGAGTGCTGAAGTCAGAGGAGTCACTAGAGAGCCTTCTAGAAGGAGCACTCAGCATGTGACAAAAGCAAGGCCTTTTCTTTCAAGCCTATCATCTATGTATCTTAATTATGCAGAGAAATAGTTGCTGCTTTAAGAGGCCTTGCCCTGAGGCTGAACACGCTCTCTCTGCAGAGGCTCAGGTCTCTTGCTGTCTGGGCAGTAAACAGAGTAGTTATTGGAAGGAGAGTGGGTCCCCTCTGCATGTCTGAGAACCGCCAAATATATCCAAGAGTATCAGTGCCTCATTGATATTGGTGTGCTTCTAGAAATTGGAGAATGCTACTTCAAAGATTTTTTTTTTTTTCCTTTCTGAAGTATTTGAGGGGAATGTATTTTCCTTGTCTGTTTTTCAGCAGTTGCTACCTACTGAACAAGGCTTGATGATGAGGCAGAAATGTTGCTGTAAAGTAAGAATGTTTCCCAGATGTTGAAAGTTGCTAAAGGCTGTACTGTTGGTTTCCAAGTGCTGTTGGGTTTTTGGAGGCTCTGGAAAAACTGCATTAAAACAACAACAAAAAAGCCTGCAATGGAAGAAGTGTTAGTTACTGTCTGTGACGTTGCTGAACATTGTAATGTTCCATTCTGTCGTCTTCCAGATGTCTTGGAAATGCTTGTGCACTGTACAGGGGCCAGCTGAGCCCCACATCCACTCATGCAATAGAGGATCTGACCCCACGCTGTTCATTCAGGCAATATCCTAGCTGAAACCTATGGCATTGTCACAGGCATAAAGAGCAGAGTATTACCCAGAATGAGAGTTGGAGTGCTGGTATTCTCATAGATTACCTCCTTACGGGAGTGAAACGCAGCGGCACAAGTGTGGTTGTGACAACATCAGAGGTGCGCTGGGTACACACAGTGGTATCAGTACCAAGTTTGCTACTGGTGATGCACAGCTTGTCATGTATGTTCCAATAACTCCACCAGGGAAGTGTGAGCACTCTGCGTGTGACCTGCTGCGACCAGAGCCTTTATTACTGGTACCAGTCCAAATTACTGATGCTCGTCAGTCTGACCACACTGGTCTCCCACTGCTGCTTCAGGCTGAGAGCAGAGCAGCCTGATTTCCAGTACCAATGCACAGATCCCTAGAGGAGATAAAGGTGTTCTCAATTCTGTAAAAGCTGCGTGATGTTTTATACACAACGCTCGTTAATGTAATGTCTGCATAGGCTGGGTGTGTAAAGATGGAGTCAATTGTTTTGTGGTGTGAGGGGGGATGGAGGAGTTGCACTCTGTACCATTCGCGTTATGATCATACAAAGCATGTTGGTTATAAAATAATGTGCATAGGAATTCCTTTAAAAGTTTTGTGCAATAAACTATTTTTGGTTAAAGGGCTCCACGCTGTTTTTATTTATAAAGAGAAAACGATTTTTTTTTTTTTTTGACGATTTATTTAGAATTCAGATCGTGCTGTATAGCCATTTTTTTTAAAAGATATTTTGAAAGAGTACATCATTGTCTTCGTTCTTATCTTGATTTTTTTCCCCCACTGATTTTTACTACAGCTGCAGGCGCCGGTCCTGGTATTCCCGCTGTTTGCTCCTCAGCGCGCTGAGCAGCCGCAGAGCAGCGCCGCGAGCGGAGCGACTGAGCGCCGAGCTGCCGGCGGCTGAAGCGCCACACACCGAGCGGAGAGCGGAGCGCGGCCCGGGACAGGGCGCGGCGCGGAACTCCGCCAGCAGGGGGCGCCGGCGGCCCCGTGAGGGCTGCGTGCGGAAGCGGCGTTTTTCAGTGAGAAAACGCTCCCCGCAGTGAGCTCCGAGCAACCCCCGCGGCGCTCGGCGCCTCCCACGGTGCCCCGCCACCCTTCAGGTGCCGAACTTTCGTTTTACACGGGACTTCCGCTCAGCGGGCCGGCTGCGGGAGCGCCGAAGGCCGCGGGGATCAGCACCGGAGGAGCAGAGGGCACGGCGCGGCGCTCCGTCTAGGAGGAAAGGCGGAGGTGAGCGGCGGGGCCGCGACACGGGCAGCACCGTGCAGGGCTCTGCGGCCGGACCGCCTCAAGCGCGGAGGCGGGAACGCAGAGATAGCAGCGCTCGGCGCGGCGCTCCCGCCATGCCACGCGGCCGCGTTGCCGCGCGACGGCCGCTGCTCTGCTGTCAGGCGCGGGGCGGGGCGGAGGGCCGGAAGCCGGGAGGCCGCTGAGGTACCGTCCCCGGAGGCCGGCGTCTGCGCGCGGCGGGCGGGCCGGGCC
>JACDJE010000004.1:215093-239680 GCA_016647715.1 Pavo muticus | reverse complement strand
GGCGGCGGGAGGGCCGGGGCTCTGCGCGCCGCGGGGCCATAGGCGGGAGCCGAGCGCGGGCCGCCTGCGCTGGGGATCGCCCGATTAGCGGCCCTCGGTCACGGGCGGCGCGCGGCTCCCTGCGGGCCCGGCCCTTCTCCGGCCGTAGTGCCGCCCCTCGCGTCTCGGTCTGCATCCTTTTAGTGCCGCCTTTCCCGCAGCTCGTTCCCGGTTTGCCCGCTAGCTGAGCGGCTGCAGGCGGTGCGGTGAGCTCTGACCGCTCCGCAGCGCTGCGTCCTCCCGTGGGCGCGCAGCCGGGCGTGTCCCGAACCCGGGCTGGGGGAAAATACGTACGTATGTGCACGCGTATATTGGGGGTGTACATTTGCACTGTTCGTTTGCTGACCGTTTTGATAAGCAGGACAGCAGAACTATATTGCTGTCCTCAGGTGCTGATGGCTCGTTCTCTCCCGGGATTGATCTTAATTTCTGGAAGAAGCAGATTCTGTTATTTCACGCTGATGCCACGAGCAAAGAGAAACGCGTTTTTGCCCCGCTGCGCTTTGTTAGGAAGAGCCTCCAAAGGGCGGTGGCGGCACCGCTGGGATGCGAGGCGGGGCCGTGCTGGGCGGCCCTGCCGGCTGAGGAGGGGGGGGGTGCAGCTGCCTGCAGTGCCTGAAAGCACAGAGCATCGCTGGGCTCGGGTCATCCCCGCTGCCATCCGCACGTGTGTGCAAAGCTGTCACATAATTACCTTAAAACAGACAGCTGTGTGGGGTTGCAAGGCACGCTTCTGATTTGGACGGGTAAAAATAGGCTGTGCCTTTAAAAATTAATAAATTCTCCTCAATTTCGTGTGTGTTCTATTGCGTTTTTAAGTGAACTTGAGAATGCTTAAAAATAAACCATATTCTTTTTGAAAGAGTATGAATTGTGCAATGAAACAGCTGCACTGTGTGGAAGACTGAGTATCCGTGTGGTCCTTCATCCTGTTGGTTAAAGAAGTTGGTCTCTGCTGCTCAAATAAATTAACTGCGGTGGAGGATTTTGGACAACATTGCTCCGAGAAATTGCCCATTGATTCCTAGCAGGGAAATGCATTGCTGTAAGGCATGCAGGCAGCTCAGCTGGGTGCCACCTCTGGCTGTTGGGTGACAGAGCAATCCACAGAACTGACCTCTGCAATGCTGTCTGTGCACACAGGCCTTAACCCTAGGGCTGTTTGCTTCCCTGGCTGCCTGCTTTGTCACGTCCCTCTCAGGTTTGGTTGTGTGCGGTTTACAACATGTGAAATGGGCACGTGAGATAAATATTTTTTCTTCCGCTGATGATGATAAATTTTAGGCACTAATTCAACTAAGACATAAGATACCAGAAAAATCGGTTAGTTCTTTACCCACTTAATCTTGGACAACTTAACATGCCAAGTAGTCACGTATAGTTTGTGGGTATATTGTGTGATAAGACTGCAGGCAGTACGCGTGGGGAAAGAAGCGTTGGCTGTGCAGTTGTGTGAGGAGGATGAGATTTTGGAATTTCTCCTGAGCCGGAATGCTGGCAGGAGGAGGGCTCAGCTGCTGGGATGCAGGCCCTGCGGTGCTGCAGCCCCGCTCTCTTGCTGTCTCAGCCCTGCGTTGGTTTCCCAAAGGGCCTTGCATGTCTTGGTACATCTTCTGGGTGATGCTGAGGGCTGCTTGTAACACTGCTGCTAAAGCAGGAGAGCTTTTAAGCCGATGAGGTGTTTCTCATACCACATTCAAACACCACCATAATGGCTTTAAACTGGAAGAGGGGAGATCTAGACTGGATATTAGGGAGAAATTCTTTACTGTGCGGGTGGTGAGACACTGCAACAGGCTGCCCAGAGAGGTTCTGTAGATGCCTCCACTCTGGAAGCATTCAAGGCCAGTCTGGATGGGGCTGTGAGCAACCTGGGCTAGAGGGAGGTGTCCCTGCATATAGCAGGGGGTTGGAAATAGGTGATCTTAAAGGTCCCTTCCAACCCAAACCGTTCTGTGATTCTACAGAATCCTTTGCTTTGAATTGAAGGGGACAGTCCTTGCTGATCCGTGCCTCTGTGTGCAAGTACAACCATTTAAATAACATTTTTACCTCTGCTTGTTGTGAAGCAGTAGCTTGCTTGAATTGATCCCAGAAATGCTGTGAGTGCCAGCACGAGGCGTGGCCTGGCAGGGCAGGGAGGGAAGGCGGCCCTGCGAGGGCTGTGGCTGTGTGAGCATCTCGGTCCCAAAGCTGTCACTGCTAACAGCATGCAGCAGGAGGAAGGCACAGCTCCTATGGCTGTGTGGACTTAGTCTCTAACGAAATGACATTGACGCTTCTTACGTTATTGAGCTCTCCGAATCCTCTGTTTTTAGTTGTGTTTTTTTACTGTGTTTCTCACAGTAGGGAATTGTGTTGGCATCGTGTTGTTTTCAGTGTCTCTGTGTGTGTGGAAACGTGGAGGAAAGTGAGCAGAAGCACTGAGTGTCACACTGGAGAGAAGGATTTCCCTGTGGAAGTTGAGAAAGTGTTACGTTTCTGCTCTATTAGGGAGGGAGACCTGGAAAGGCCAGCTGCTCCCCTCTCCTGACTGTTTGATCACAGAACAGGAGCTGGGAAAAACCAAGTTGTGTCAATAGTTCCAGCCTTGAGTCATTGCCAGAGGCAGAGTGCCCTGGCTGCTGCCCCACATGTGTGTGTTGTGTGTTGTGTGTTTTTCAGCAAGGGATTCTTCCTGCAGCAGAGGCAGTGCATGCTCCAGCTGCAGGGGCTGTCTCACCAGAGCTGTGCTGCCTTCTGCCCCATTTTATGCATGGGTTGTTGGTTTCTTGACAGGGGTCAAATAATATCTGTCATCAGTTTTCAGACATGAATGTTCTGGGTTAAATTTTCACAATGAAAGTCGTAATGAAACTTAAAAGGAGCAAAAGAGAACAAAATGTGTGTTGTAAATACTCTTTCAGGTAGGCACGAGAGGAAGAAGAAACAGTATAAGTCTGATGACTTCAACGTTATTAATGAGTTGGGCAACATGTTGCCTTCTCTGTATCTGCATTAATCTCATCAGAGTCAGAAGAATTGTTGAGACACTTTTTTCCTTTGCTTTAATACAGCATTAAAATAGTAGGAAGAAGACTTTGCAGTTAATCTCATCTTTTTCTCCTCTAGGTGAGATAACGATGGATGCGATCTTATCCCGCTTGAAGCAGCTCAGCCCTGATGAGCTTAGAGAAGAAGTTGTAAGAGCAGGGCTGAAGTGTGGGCCCGTCACCTCGACGACCAGGTTTATCTTTGAGAAGAAATTGGCTCAGTTTTTATTGGAGCAGCAAGGAACGTTGGAAGAAGAAGGGTGTGCGTGGTCAGAGGAGGCTGCAGGGAGCACCCCGTCTGGTGGCACCCGCACAGCTCTGAAGACTACTGCGGTGAATCGCAGCCATCGTGGCGGCGTGTCTGAAGAGGTCGACTTTGGGTACTGTGTCGGTCTGAACCCTCCAGAAGAAGAAGCTGTGGCACACATGAACTGTTCGGCTCCAGTCTGTGGGGCAGGATATGTTGGCTCACAGGGCAGTGCTCAGACACCATCCAGAGACCCTCCGCTGTACTACGGCGTTTGCCCGGTCTACGATGACATACTGGCAAGAAATGGTAAGTAGCATCTGTGTGCTCCTCAAATCTGCTCTAATCCGGCAGGTGCTTTTCATATCAGCAGCATAAGGAGATACTCTTTTCTCAGCAATGCTTTCTGTTGCATGCAGTTGCATATCATTGTCAGCTCAGGTAGTATAGGCAGGTGGACACCAAGTGTGGGCCACAAAACTTTTGCAAAGCATGAATGCAAATGATTTCAAGTGATCAAAATTGTTATGGCTTCATCGTTTTTCTTCTTTGAGGAAGGGAGAGAGAGAACTAATAGCAGCCTTGCAAAAAAATGGAAGTAATTTCTGTTGTGCATGCTTTAATTGGCAGGAATTAATTATGGACATATCTGAATCAGTACTGAGATACTGAACATCAGGCTAATGTTTGAAAGGACTAAGCTTTATTAATTATTGACAAATGTATTTTATGCAAGTTATCAGTAACTTTGCCAGTTCAGGTATGCCATAATTAACCTTTGGCTGCAGTTGCTGTGTGGCTGCTTGCCCTATCAGCTGGGATGTAGCCGTGATGTTGTTGTGGGTTCCTTACAGTCCCAGAGCTAATTCATTCAAGATTTTCTCATTTAGGACCTAAATTGAAATTCTATTCTATGAATAGATGAATATGAATATTCTTTCTCAGCAATCTCTGTAGTCAAACTGAGAGTTCGGTGGTGCTTTGGTACTTCAGTGAGGAGTCATGCTAAAGAAGATGTTACAGGAGGTGATCTATAGCATTAACTTTTGTTGGTTTTAGTGGCATGATTACTGAGAGGTTACAGTTAATGTCGTGCTCTCAGTTGACTCATTTCAGTCGCTTTGGAAGGTTAGGATGGTCCTCTGAGACACTGGGATTTGTTCTCATCACAAGGATATGGAGATGTCTTCACTTGAACAAAGCAATGCAAAAGGAGAGGAAGGAGAAGGTTTGATTACTATCAGCTGTTCTTTTTAGAGGCCTCGTAGTGATGGCAGTGGGTCACTTAGGAGTTGAGCTTTCTGTACAGAGCATCGTGGACAGAGATGCAGGGTGAATAAGCGCCTGGTTGGCTTTTCAGTCTAGACGTGAAATATCTCTTGTTGAAGCTGGCTCACCTGCGTAAAGCAGGTACTCCGGTCTGACTGATGTGAATGAGCACTGCACAGATACCCCCTGCTTTACCTGCAATGTGGAATATTCTTCCATTCAGTTTTCTAGAGGTAAAATTTAAATTGACTCTTTGGCCACCTTAGTAGAGAAACACTGTGACCAAACTAAGGATACTGTGATCATTTCAGTCCGTTTCTAGGAACAAATCTGAGATGACTTACATAGCTTAATTTTGGCTGTTTCAGAGAGAATACATGTTTATGAAGACAAGAAGGAAGCTCTCCAAGCTGTTAAGATGATTAAGGGGTCACGATTTAAGGCGTTTTCAAACAGAGAAGATGCTGAGAAATTTGCTAAAGGAATCTGTGACTACTTTCCATCTCCAAGCAAGTCCTCTCTGTGTTTGTCTCCGATGAAAACAGGATCACTTAACAGAGGTACGGAGGTGTTCGTCTGCCTGCAGCAGACACAGCGCACAGCAGTCATTTCTTGAGAGGAAAGGAAGCAGTCCCTTCATTAGCAATGTGCTAATAACAGGAAGAAGATTCAGAGCAGTGTTTTGAAGCCTCTGAATAATTAGAAATGGGGCTGCTGTGATAAATGTGTTACTTCTAAGAAATGATGGTAATTGCACAGTTTTGCACAGAGTTTACACTAAAAAGTACTGCTGCTCTTCTGAAGCTGAGATGTTAGCAGGCTGCACAGATACATTGCTTAGTCATGTGTGGTTAGATTGGGTGGGATTTGGTATTTTTACTCACAGACTTCAAGAGCTTTGTGTTTGGTGAGGCACAGATAAAACTGCACAGTATAGTGAAGCTGTACCTTACTGCTGACTGGGGTCGTGAGTTCGGAAATAAAATGACCAGCCCTGGCAGATGTCAGTGTTCCCAACTGCTAGACTGAGGTGGCTCGGGACTCAGCCTAGCTGCAAAACCATTTCTGGCAGTAAGGAAATTCTTACTTCTGTTGAACTTTCATTTTAGGCTTGGCTGGAAGCAGATTAGTAGCTGTGAGGCTGTTTTAGACTTTAATTTGGACCAAAAAGCTTTACAGGTCAATTACGTTGTATGTTCTTCCCTACCTCTTATTTCTACCAGGGTCTTAAAGTGCCAATAACCTTTTTCTTTTTTTCTTTAAAAAAAGAAACTTCTTTACATTAAAGATGCAAAGTTAATAGATAGTTTGTATTAGAAGCTTATGCTGGTGGTATGAAAATAGCGATCACTGAGAAGAGAGCAGCTAGAAGCATGACGCTTGTGTTTTAATAGATGGCTTATGCTCACTTGAGATGGAAACTGCTAACAAGGAAAGGGCCAACAGTTACAAAAGCCCACGTACCCAGGATCTTACTGCTAAGCTTCGGAAAGCCGTGGAGAAAGGAGATATATCAACATTTTCAGAGCTTATTTGGAGTAATCCTCGCTATCTTATTGGATCTGGAGACAATCCAACTGTTGTACAGGTAAAAAATATATATATGTGTATATGTCCAAGTTCTGGTCTGGTGATACGAGTTTGAGGCCTGATAAGTGTAACTGGAATGGATGTGGTTCCCTGCTTTCCGCTTCTTCCCACCGGTGCGGTTTCTCAGTGCTGATTGAAGCAGCTGGAAGCTAACAGGAGTGCAGCAGCTCTGTCTTCCCTGAGGGACCCCACCCACAATAGCTGAGTTTGCTGTGCTTCAGAAGAGCTGTGGAAACGGAGTGTGCGGTTCCCTAGGGAAGGAGCAGTTACAGCCAGTAGTGAAGAGCAGTCTCCTCTGCACAGAGCGCTGGTCTCCCAGTAGCAGTGTTTTGTCAGTGCAGTGGTGCTATGGAGCACAGGAGGGTCTGGGCTGGAGCTGATCGCGCAGCACTGCCCTTCACCGCGCTCATAACCTGGCATTAGCAGACACCTGCAGTCTCACTTCAAAATGGACTTCTCAGACCAGCTTTGTGAGGTTGTTGAGATGTATTGCAGCAAACTGCACTGTATGTATACACCTGTTTTCCTGCTCTTTTTATACACTGAACTTTGTATCTCCTTTTATTATTTGATACTTTAACATACCTTCTTGGCTACATTTTTCCCTCAATCTAAAACCTGACTATAGCTGAGTATAAGAATGATGTAGTTAATTTTAGGTGTAACCTGACATGTCTTTACAATACTGTCTCATTTATTGCATTTCTGGATGTTTACTGTTTTGTAAACACACCTTCCTGAGATAACACTGAGAGATAAAAACCCCCACGTAAGTCAGCGTGGGAGCCTGTTTTCCCCATTAGATCGTTTAAGGGTACAGGTGTAAACAAGCTGTAGGATTTCAGTTGGTTCTGATGTATTTTTCAGGAGGGGTGCAGGTACAATGTCATGCACGTTGCTGCCAAGGAGAACCAGCCTGCTATCTGCCAGCTGCTGTTGGACACTCTGGAGAACCCTGAGTTTATGCGGCTGATGTATCCAGACGATGACAACACAATGCTAAAGAACCGCATCCGATACATCGTGGACCTTTACCTCAACACACCAGATAAAATGGTGAGATGTGGGGTGTGTGACTGTTTCTTATTGTTATGAAAACTACTGGAAGGCATTAAGGAAGCAGAATGGAGAAGAAAAGAGGGAAGGGACCGTTTTAGCAGAAGTTAGCTGGTCATGGCTTTTGTGGGTTTAAACAGTCATAAACAGTGCTGTGGGAAAGGATCTGTTATGAGCCCTGTTTGTTTGCTTATCCTGGCTTCAAAATAAAACAAACATATGGGATTGACTTTGTGACGTTTCCAAACACATGTGGGTTTTCTCTCTCTAATGTCGCAGGGATTTGATACTCCGTTGCATTTTGCCTGCAAGTTTGGGAATTTGGACGTTGTTAACGTGCTTACCTCACACCCAGCTATTGTAAAGAACTCGAGGAATAAATATGATCAAACTCCAGCAGAAGTAAGTCTGTCCGTGTCCACAACGAAGTCACTTTGCCAAAGCAGGGTTTTTCAACTTCGAACATTCACAGACTTTTCGGTTTGCAGGCTGAGCTACCAGTGCCATGCCTGGGTGAAAATCTCTGGGAACACGACAAATATTTTGTGTTGATTCTATCCAGACCAAAGTTCTAGATGTTAGGATTCACTGCTTTTTGCTTACAGTCTCTCTTTTATGGACGAGTGTGTATTGTAGTGGTCAGTTGTACTCTGACTTAAAAGAACTGGATGAGGTGGGTAGAGCCGATAATGTGGCAGTTGAGAAACACCTTGCAGTTGATTGGAAATTGATGTCTTTTGTTTTATTAATAAAGAACTAATGTTTTGTTAACAGGTAGTTTGTGAGAGAAGCAAGAATAAATCTGCAGAATTGAAAGAAAAACTGAGAGAGTACTTGAAAGGTCAGTATTCAGTTTAAGCGACACCAGGCATGTGACATACTCTGTCAGACTCTGTTTTCTGTTCTTGGTTTTCTGTAGCATTCCTGTCCACAAGTGATGCTGCTGCACAGTACTGTAAAAATCAAAGAGAAGCTCTAAAACTGACAAGGAGCAGAAAACTTTCCGTGTCTTTTAAATTATGTGGTTGGTGCTCTTCCTGTATGGATTGCAGGGTTTTCCTCATAGCTCTCTGTAACGTAGGCACAGCCATTATTTTACTCAGCTTGTCTACAACAGAAAACATTTATCTTAAAGCAAACAAAAGACCTCTACAGGGCAGGAGGTTCCTTGGTCATGTTTGGCGCTTGTGTGGCTTCCCTGACATGAAAGTCTTCCCTGTTCTGTCACATGCAAGTTTGGGCATCTGTAAAACAGGCTTTGAAACTGGGTGACGATCCTTTAGAAACTGCTGTGTGTGTCAGTGCATGTATTTTTGCACTTGAGACAGAAGGGAGCCTGGACTGAAATGCAATCCGCAAGCAGCCAACAAACACTGAAACAGTGAATTTGAATGAAACAGTTTTACTGCTGAAATAAAGTCAGATGGTTAAATGCACAGGTGGATTGATACTCGAGGAGGAAGGAGCAAGCTGACGTACCATCAGTTTAAGAAAGCTGGGTGTTGTTTTATCCAAGGTCGATTCTATGTGCCGCTTCTGAGAGCAGACGATAACTCCTCAGCCCCTGTGATCGGCGCGCCCTGGTCCCCGGATCAGACGGACGAGAGCCCGCAGGCAGCTCTGCCCAAACGCATGGGCAGCCCCAAGGATCCCGTGCTGTCTGTACGAGCTTTCGCAGGCCCCATGAGTCCCTCCAAGGTAAGGAGCTGGTTGGAACTTCATGTGACATCAGTGCCTGTTTAATGGAGGCGGAGCTGTGGACGGGAGTAAAAAAATTCTTCGTCTCATTGCTAGGAAGTTTGAAGCAGTTCATCAACTCTACTTACTGAATTTGTGTTAACGTTGTTTTCTAAATGGACACAGTGACAATCAAATAGTAGGTACGGGGTAGTTCTAGGAGAGTTGTGCTTGTGCAGTAGAAAAGTGTTTTTCTTTTTTCAGCTGGAACACTGGAATAGCAGTTATGTGTTGTAAATGAGTAGGCGTTTCTTGACTCGTTTGCTCAGTATGAGCGTGCGGCAGGAGGGCCGCTGCGGGTACAGTGGGTGTGTGAGATGTTGTGTGATGTTTGAGCTCTTCCAGGGCTGTGTTTCACCACAATGCTTACTATGTTCTTTTCTCCTAAAGATGCTCTTTGGTCAGTTTTCTGTTCACCTGACAGAAATGTAAACGTGTTTTATACTCTGAAAAAATGTATGTGCTGTGTAAGTAATGCGTTATTTTGACTGCTGGCAGATACTTCTGATGTCTGAATATAAAGGCATACAGCTTGGGAGTTTGCAAAAATCCATGAGTTCATTCCCTTTAGGAGTTCAAATCCAAACAGCAGGAATATGTTATGATAACTGATACCAGTCTGTGGAACCAGCAGTATCTATATGAGAACACCTCCTTTGTGCCTTGGGAAGCACTGACCAGAAGAGTGTGTGTCATGAAATAAAAGTGCAGCGTTGTAAGACATGCCTCTCATTTCCCACTGCACACAAATGAAAACCAGTTAGACTTCATATCTAGCCAGGTTGCTTCGAGGTGGTTATATACCACTCTTGTAACAAGCAGTTATGAGACCACAGAAGTAAGGTGTGAGATGTGTCGGTAACCATACAGGGAGGACTGTCTGCCTTCAGATCCCAAGTCAGATTTCTGTAGCAAAAGCTGAGCAATACTGGTGGCAGAAGCTGAGAGACCGAGCACAGCAAAATGTGTTCTAGAGCTGTGGGGAAACATTTAGCACTGATAACTTCCACGCTGGGGCGGAGTTGGGTGGGCTTTTGAAGTTCTTTCTTTTTTTAAAGGCTGAAGAATTTCGTAGGCTGTGGAAGACCCCGCCCCGAGAGAGAGCTGGCTTCTTCCACAACGTCAGGAAATCTGATCTGGAGAGAGGTGTTGAAAGAGTTGGAAGGTATCTAATAGAGTATCAGTACACAAAATGCACAGTAGAGTAATTAAAAGCAAAACAGTTGCACTGAGTTGTATTGTAAAACACTCTTCATAAAATATTTCTGGCAATATTTGCCTGAAGTACATTGCAGTTGGATTTTTACTGCACTTTTGTCTAAGCAAAATAGTTTGGGTAAAAATGTGGGACCTGGCTGTCCAGCTTTGGAAATAAAAAGATACTTTAATTGTTACTGATGATATGTATAGAATGTTTTTCTCAAATTCAGCTAATTTGCCGGGAGATTTAAAACTATGCACAGAGTACCTGCCCTGTAAAAAAGACAGCAGAATGGAAAGGTCCCAGAACAGATCCGTTCTGCTTTACCCAACTGTGTTGTAGCGTCCTTGCTGTTGAAACACTTTGTAGCAGCAGCAGTGCAGAAAACAAACCTTGCTACAAGTGCCTTGCTTTCTTCCTTTCACTGCAGCCCTTGCTTCCTCCTACCTTCTCCCATCCCCAGTTGAAAAAAGCTATTGAATGGAGTCTTGTTTGCCTACATTAGTGTGGATTCATCTCTGTCTGATGTCTGGATACAATCAGATTAAAAATAGCAATATGTACACTGCTAAACGTAAAAACAGTAGATAAAAATGGAAAGATGTTGTAGAAAAAGCAGATTATACAGTGCTTGGTAACTGTGTGTGTATGTCAGCAATGTGTTTTTGCATACTTGATTGTTGCAGAATTCTGTTGCCTACTTGCACATTTATATTCCTGCTAATAGCTGATAAAATGTGTTCAGAAAAAGTTCTTGTCAAAGTAATTTCATGTCTTCACAAACGCTTCGTTTTATTTTATGTATTGCAGGGAGTTAGCTCATGAACGGGGGTTCCCGTGGGTTGAATACTGGGAATTTCTGGGCTGTTTTGTTGATCTGTCTTCCCAGGAGGGGCTGCGAAAATTAGAAGAGTACCTGAGCCATCGGGAAATGAGCGAAAAGGCTCAGCAAGAAACAGGGGAAAATGAAACCTGCAACAGACACAGAGCGCCACATCCTTCTGGTGAGGAAAGGGCAACTGTTCCAAACAGCGGGGTGTACCGAGGGAGGAGAGGGAGGGGAAAGCAAGGTGTCCAGGGAAATTGTGTTCACCTGTTGTGGTTGCTGTTGTTCATCTGTTATCCAAACAGTCTGATGGCATTGTTGAAGGAGTAGCTAACAACAACACGGATGTAGGAGAGTTAGAACAGCCCTCAGAAGATGTCCTTCATGTGACTGTAGCCCCTAAATTAAATTCCTGTAAGAAGACCTCTCCACTTGCAGTGCATTTTTACTCAGAGCATTTGGAAATTCCTTGGTAGAATATGGAATTTTGTAGTCTACAGATACTAATAAGTAACTTCTTAAAATAGAATGTTTTACGCTTTGTGGTGAAAGGTGTGTATTTGTTCCTAGCTTATTTGATGGGAGTTCTGTTGCAAGTCTTTTTACGCGTTACTCTTATTAAATTGTTTACAGGCAAGAGTAAAAAGTGCTGCAATTCTATTTCTGTTGGAGCGTTTTTGGATGAGGATGACGATGACATGAGCTTAGAAGAAATCAAAAACAGACAAAACGCAGCACGGAATAACAGCCCGCCTGTGGTGCTGAAGGAACCCAGCATCGCTGCTATTGGAGATGCTGAGTGCGAGATCTTGTCAATGGGGCGTACCAGAAACATCATAGAAACATCAGCTCAGCCCAGGCACTACGAGAAGGGGGTTTCTTCCAGCAAGAATGGATTTTGTAATCCTGTGGCCAGTGAAAGGATAATTGGTGACAGAAAGCATGTGCATGATGGAGAAGACGGCCTTGTATCGCCTGTTTGCAACTTAATGTCAGAATTCGAAAGCTTAACGTTCCAAGCACAAGCGGGCGCAGGAGAATCAAATACCATCAGTGAAAGAGTTAAGAACGAGAGAATTCTGCCTGAAAGAACAAGCCAGGTTAGGATACCCAGGGACTGGCTGGATAAGACCTGCTACGCAGCTTCACCGGCAAGTTCTTCTGAGCCAAGCATTACAGGGAAACCTGGAGAGACCAAGTTAAGGACAGAACACCAAATGCAGTCAGAAAGGGAAAGATTGTCCGTGGAATCTGGAATCCAGACTAATGAGGCACAACGGTGTCAAGAACCTCCTGCCCAGAAATTTCCTTTGAAGACTTCACCCACAAATGACAGCTCTAAGAAGTTATTTCTGCTTGGGTATGAATTGTCTTTCCTTTGTCCTGTGTTCCATGTATGCAAAATGAGATGCTTATTGTAACGTCATCACCAGCAAGGTTAAAATCATGTGATACTAAGCAAAGTTAATTTATTAAGTAAGTAAGTACTCCAGTGTTTGCACAGTAGCCATATAGTTCTCTTGCAGTTAATGACCTAACTGTAGCTAAAACACGAGGAGCAGGAGAAATCTTTGTTTCTCAGTTACAGTTTCAGCAGACTCTGCTGTCTACCATTCACCTGACAGGCTTGGAACCTTGTGGTGAGCCTGACTTAGATTAATGTAGTGCTCACCACACTCTTGGGATGTCCTCAGATTACATGATCAAAGCTTTCTTTTTTTAATGAGGCTGCTGCATAACAACAGGCAGTCATTTCCATTGGGTCTGCTGGGACAAGTTCCTAGGGAAGCTAAGGAAGTTCAGAGAGGAACATGGCCGATTTGTTTGCTTTTATCAGAGTAAGAAGTACTTTGGAATTGGGATGTCGCTGCCTGGACAGATGTGGGGTTCTCCTTTCATCTGGTTTTGTGTTCCTCTAGGGAGCATCCATCGAAGCTGGACAGCGACGTCTTAGCAGCCATCGAAGCAGCGCAGATCGATGCTCAGAAGTACCCCGCTATTTACAGGTGGAAGCACGAGGTGCAGTCCTACTCTTCAGCTGACAGGCAAAGGTATTTCTGCAAAGTCAAATGAGCTGAAATGTTTTCAGGGGGTTAACTGCACAACAGCTCCCACAGTTAGGATTTCAGGCCTCGCTACTCACAAAAACCTCATTTAGAATACTCAACTGCATTAACTATTAGTGTGCTTCTGTAATTAGTCACCAAAATATTTTGGCTGGTATCTGTTAATAAGGAAAGATTACTGGTTCAGTCAAAATCCCTCAAAGTATGCTGCAGTTCCTGGTAACTTCAGCATCTCTGTACAGGCTATGCAGACAGAAAGCAATGCTTTCGATAGCACAAGTGTTCTCCAGTTGGCCAAGGGGCCAAGTTGCTGATTTATTACTTAGGCCCAAGGAAGGGGCCATGCAGTAACAATGCTGATAATCCTCTCCACTGTGGATGCAATGCAAAAGGGTTGTATTGTTTTCAGGGACTGATGAGCAGGGGGATGTTCATGGGGAGGTTCATTTAGTATTTTCACACATCTTATTTTACGTTCTTTGACCCCAGTCCATAGGAATTAATGACATCAACTACAGAATGTGGGCAGTTTTTAGAGAGAATGTCATGCTAAGCTACACAAATAATGGTAAAAAGAGTTGGTATGCCTGAATAGGTGCTGTGCACATTTATACGTATCATTTTGAGTGCAGTTGCTTTGGGGTACAGATGAGCAGCAGGAGAAGCTGCCTGTGTGCCAGGCACCTGGAAACAAGCAGCAGTTCTGGCTGTGTTTCAAACAGCACACTGAAATAGAGCCATTAAGTGCTGGTGGGAAAAAACATCAGGCTAGCTAAGATTCTTCTGTGATTTACAGTGGAGTAGAGAGAGGTAGGCAGTTATTTTCACATGCCTGGTAGACGCACTGTCCTTGTACCACTCCTTCACTTTTCCAAGCCAAATTCTCTTGTTCCCCACCTGCTGTGATTAATTTTATGACATAGGCTAATTAATAGGCTTCTTTTTCATTCTTACTCCAATGTCTGAGAGGTTCAAAGTGTTCTTCCAAAGCTAAAATTGCATGCAAGGTTTTTAGGTGTAATCACTGTTCTATCACATAACATATCACATCACATAGTTTAAAAACTATACCTTTAACTAATTATTTGACAGTGCCAAAGCTTGCTCTGTCAGCTCCATCACTGTGCAGTGGTACCTCTGCCTAAAGCACAACACAAAGACCAGTAGAGCTGTCAGATGAAAGAAAATAATTCAGAAGGTTTTAACTTAGCTGCGTCCATACATATTAGAAACCTTAATATATTTTCTGTATCCATCTTAAGAAACTGCCCCCCATTCCCACAGTGCCTCACTGCTTAAGGCAAAATTGATAGAAAAGGGGTTTTTTAATTTAAGAAAGAAAATATTTTGCTCTACTTTCAAAGAAATTTCCAAAACTAGTTCCCGTTCATGTAAGAAGACATCTGGCTCTTTGTTACAGTATGGACCAGGGCTATTACTTGTGTGGCAGCCAGCGCAAGGAGAACTTGACAAAGCGGGGAGAGAGATGACATCCATGCTGGTAGCTCCGGCGCTAACTGAGCCACGGTCAGCTTTGGTCCTGAAGCCCTTTTCTTGAGATGCTTCACAAACACCTATTTATTTATTTCTTAATAGCAGTTTTGGAGCAAATGGCATCTCATTAGTTAAGCACCACATCTAAATAAATGGCACATGCTGTCTGTGCTGTCACTTTTCCTTCTCAAACCCAGCTACTACCCGTTACAATTGTTCCCTGCTTCTGCAGTATTTTTAAGGTCTCTACAAGGGATTCTGAAGAAAATTACTGCTCTTCTTTTTGCAGTTCGTGATGAAATGCAGAATGACTTTGTCTTTCTTTCAGTTGGCCAAGTCCAGCACTGAAGGGAAGATTCAGGTCCCAAAGCACAGCTGCTGGCCCACCAAATGCTTCAGTGTATTCTAGTCCAGGAAGAAACAGTCCCTTGACGGGAAGCCCAGGGAAGCATGGCAGTGCTGCCTCCTTCTCTCCAGACCTTGGGAGCCCTGGCCGCTACAGCCCTGCCTGTGTCAACCACTCTATGCTAAAACTGCATTACTTTTCAGAGCCTCCTGCCCACTAAACTAGGATTCGTTTTCCTGAAACTGTAATTGAATTTTCTTTGTTAGAGTGAAGGAAAAAAATTACACTACTACTCAAGTGACACGAGGTTTGCACTTGGCTATTTATTTTTCCTCAATTGAGGACAGATGTATGTTACAAAAACTAAATCTATGTCTTTATGTCATATAGGAGATGACAGATTCCTGGTGATACAAGAAGTTAGTGAGGTCAGTGCAGTTGTCCAGTAGCTCTGGATTTTCCCTTCTTGCCCCCGGGGCAGTGAGCTGAACCTTTTCTTAGAGCTGGTGGTATTTGCTATCACCTGCTGTCGTTAGCACAACGACCTCATGAGCCCTCAGCGACTTTTCTTTGCTTGGATAGGCTGAAGGAAGCACATCAGTAAAACCTTACTAGAGGAAATTAATGGCAAGATGTAAAATGTTCTGCTTACAGGGGGGATGTGCAACTGGAAAAGCCTTCAACCAAGCCTGGGTGGTGACAGCATTCCAGGTTGGGGTACCAACATGGAACCCTTCCACATAACCAGAAAGGAGGTGTTACAGCCAGCAGGCTGATGGAGATAGATAGTTAAATACACACACACGTATATGCACACATACTTCTAGATGTATGCATGTATCTACACAGCAAACCTTGAGTCTTAACTTAACCTGAGACTGTTAACAAATACCATGACGTAATGAGTGTTTTAGTGAAAGGGCACTGTAGAAATACTGGTAATCCTTCCAATGGTAGTTTGAAGATTTAAAAAATTAACATTAGTTGCTTTTTCCCCACAAAAGCTTTTCTCGTTTGCAGAATGTAATAATTAGTTATTAAAAGCACATCAGCAATAATTTCAGCAAGTTTACCAGCAGCGTACCTTAATGGTCTGTAATGCAGTACAGTGCTATCAGTGACTCGTGGTACAGTTCCTCAGCTCCCAGCTGTTAAGAGAGGACTACAGATACTGGCCTACACACCTGAGCTGTCACTGTGTCTCCAGTCTGGACGTGGTAACCCATTTCTGTTATTCCTTCTTTAGCCTCCTGAAAGAATCACTCATTCTGACTGTACACTGCTGAGGTTTCAAAACTCAAAGGGAGCTTTCTGTATAAAAAAAAAAAAAGGCAACCAGTGTTATCCTCACAACATAAAACTAACTAGAAAAATTAATTACAACCTGCCAGTGGTGTGCTAGTTAAAAGGATGGGTTAGGATTCACTGGTGCCACAGAGTACAAGTAACCTTCTTGGGCTCTGTAAGCTAACCCTACGCCTAAGGAGACAGTAACTGCAGGCAGGATGCCATCACGCAGTGCTGGGTCCCTTTGCCAAGGGCTGACCCACAGAGGCAGGGCAGCAGAAGCCACACGCTGCCGGGTTCTGTGGCCAGCACACACTGCAGTGACTGTCCCATATACCCTTAAACAGGGCCCTTATTTGGTAGAAACCTAAAAAATGCACTTAATGCTTCTGCAAGCTTAACAGTGCCTTTTGTAACATACATTTTTAATTACACTTTTGTTCTTTTAAAAGTGAAGACGTGTCGTCCACTCACTTACTTACAGTGGGGCACACAAAATAGTTTTTTCTTCTGGAATTTCTGAATTGCAGATATTTTAACGTCTCTTTCTAAGTTTATTTGGTGCAACAGGTCTACACTGTGGAAGAACATTCCTGTTTTAGAAATTAATTATTTAAAAAAACTTACTGAGATTCTTCTTTATAATATAAGAAGTCTTTTTCCAATGATTTGGACATCAGGAAGAGCCATTTTATCAGAGGGTGCCGCTCACTGGTACTGCTGGCACCCAGCTTGCCTGTGGGGGTCATTTAAGAAAACATACTCTACTACATTGCTAAGTGGCCACTGACTGCTCCCCATGCTGTTCGAGGCCTCTGCGCTCTCCAGGTGCTTTTGCAGGGCTCTCAGCCCTACAGCTTTAGTTTTAAAAGGTTTGGGAGGGGGTTGGTTATTATTAATAATGAATTCAACATGAACGATGTCATTGTGGAGAAATTATTCAAGTGCTAAATGGAAATAATCACCTGACATCGTGGCTGAGAGCATGAAGGCAAATTCCTGCCCCAGGCTGTGCAGAGACCTGGCCCTTCTCCATTTCTCATAGGGCAACATTGTGCGTTTGTGAGGTCTGTCAGAGCCAGCAGACTGACCCCAACACACACAGCAGGACTTGTTCCCTTTTGTCCTTTTGACATTTTTTAAGATTTTTTTTAATATTTGTCACTGCTATGTATGTGCACACACCCAACCAGGCAGAGGCACTCCCCCGCCCCGCAGCACTTCCCCCAGACCCCTGCCTTCCACTTTGTAATTTTGTTTGGTTCAGCCCAGAGAGTATTTTTTTAATCGTTGCACAATTTGCATTACTCCAGTTGTACTGCATTGTAAGAGGTAGTTTTTCTAACAAATAGATTTAATTCAGCTATTTTTTACAAGCAGCAGTTTATGTAGCGACTGATCACTCACAGTTGTGAAGAACAGAACTTGTGGAGACACCGAATCAGATTGGGGTTGCTTCAGTTCACTTCTAAAGGTGCAAAAGATCAGGGTTTTTTGTTTCTGTTTGAATTAGCCAAGTGTCATGTTACAAATACAGCTACCTTGCTTTCTATTCAAAAATAAACGAGTGCTGTAAGTGTCAGGCTGTGTTTGCTTTGTGGGATGAGGTGGTAAGCAGCTGGGATCAAGGCCAGGGGCTGTGTGTGTGTGTTTGTACACACACAGGGGTCTGACTGCCACTATGTAAGCAGGATCAGAATGCTTAAGGAGGAGGAAATCTGAACACATTAAAAATCATGTGCTGAGATTTAATACTCCCCCCACACCTCAACTTATGTGCCACTAAAAAAAGTGGTTGTAGGCCTACAATGTGATGGAAGGTACAGCAATAATAGCAGGGTGGCACAATCCTAAGCTGCAGCAAATAAGAACAAGCCCCTGTGCAGCAGACACAGAAACAAAAGAAAACCTGCTCACCTTCAGAAGGCCTCAGGCATGCAGAGATCTCCAGTGAGATACCCTCAGCTTCACTGCCAACCCTTAAATGAGGTCTGGGAAGGGGAGGATCCTGGCTCACCCCTTCCAATCACTGAGGCACACTGCATGCACCTGAGCTCCCCTGGGTTGGCCCTGCCTTCCCACCAGGTGCTCCATCACTGCCTCAGGCCATGACTCAGCATTTCTGCTACAGTGGTAATTTCTGTACGTGTGCAAACATGTTTTGGATGTGCAGTGTGGCCAGACACCACCAAGGGCTGGGAAGGGAGATGGGAAGACACCTGTACCACCAGTGCTGGAGCAAACAGAGAAGTGCACTTACTTAGCACTGACCTTGAGAAGACTTTCTAGCACCTCTGCAATATTTACACGCGCACGGAACTTTCATCTTATGGGTTTGGTGTTCCTGTTCCAGGCAGTGGTAACTGAGACAACATTTTGCTATTCAACTGAAGGGACAGGAAAGAAAGACAGACCAGTTATTTTATTCAAAACTTTTAAAAAGTTAATAGACAAAAAAACCCGATAAATTATTCTCATTGCATCAGTGAGACACACCACAATGGTTTCCTGCTGCCCCCACAAGCTGCACTACGACGACCATATTATTTTATTCCCCACTAGCCCCAGTTCCCTTGAAGTCATTCTGACGTAGCAGCCCTGTCTCGCTGGGTGGTGTGCCACAATCACGCTTCACACAGCTCTGACAGGAGCCAGCCTGGGGTTTCTCTAAGATTTCTGGAGATAAGAAAGATCTATAGACAATGTAACACCTTATTTATGTCCACCGTACTGCAATGTGTGCACAATCAATCACCACAGCAGACCATGCATACGGAGCTTCTCAGTATTACAGGCATTGTGAGCTAATCAGACACCGCTAAGATGAAATGCTTCTGGGCCCTCCTCTCAAAAATGCTACCTGCTTCTCCTCCACCTGTATTCTTCCTACACAAGTCCAGCTGTGCCAAAGCCACTGAAAGGAGCACCTTCCCTTAACTTATAGCACGAAGCGCTGGCCTAGAGAAGCCAGCCCAGAGATGCCCTGTCACCATTTGGGCAACTGCAGCTTTAAGCAGCGGTTTGCTCCGATCCTGCAGAACCTGTCACCTGAAGTACGACTGCCCTGAGTTCAGCACTGCTATTTCTCTACACCAAAAGCAAGGTACCACAAATAGAAATCCATGGGAGAAAGCAGAAGGAAAAAAGTTTACTCCTTGTAAATATAGGAGTAACGAGAAGAATGTGCAGATGAAACTGCTTTACACTGCTTCTGTCTTACCGCTACAAATCCCATCCCTACATCTTCCTACAGATCAAGTTTTAATTGAAGGCTTTATGAGACTGAAAAATAACGTTCAGAATAGCTTGAAGTACTTCCTGAGGACAGAGGAACACTCAGTATAAGCAGCAGTTAATTCTAGCACCACAGCTCTGAGGCAAATGTTTTCTTACCCTCTTTATGCCTACAACCTCCAGGCACAGTTTACATGAGCTTCTCGGGGCAGAGTGGAACAGTGACACAATCAAATGTACATCCTCCTCAGCTTATGAAAACAGAAGCCTTAACCCTTTCTCCTTCTAACAGCAGAATACCCTCAGTTCACCACTTCCTCTGCAACAGCTGAAACAAGCAGGCACATCTTCAGCTGCAGCGTGCAATACAAGGCTGTTCATACAGTTCCCATAGCAATTATTTTCCTGCACAAGAAAAATACCCACAGGAGCAAGCTTTGGTTATAGGAATTCACAGGGGAATAAAAAGTCGGTGCTCTTGCAGCTGCTGAGCACACGGACATTCACTCTTTGTATTCCACAGCTCAGCTTTGAGCTCTGGGGAATACCTGAGGACAGGACAGCTTCAGGCTTACAGAGTTCTTTTCTGGACCGGAAGGCAGCTATGAGTGCGCATGAAGGAGGCGAAGGGGCTGAAGGGCATTTTAAGACAGCATCACAACGTAACAGATAAAAATCTAGTGGTACTGGAGCTGAGTGTACGAGTGCCAAGAGTCCAGAAGCAGCTCCCGGGCGACCAGCACCTTCATCCTCAGGTGCGTGTGATTTTGTCTGGAGGCATGAAACCTGTGTCACCCAGCGTTCGAAGGGCCACTCTCCCATTTGGCCGTATCACCAAATGAGTGATGCTGCCATTGTTAAGAGACATTCGCAGCCAGCCTTCGGGGGGGAACTGCAGTGCTCTGTTATGAAGAGAAACAAGAAAGAAAGAAAAATATTGTTATGTATCAAAATGTTGTTAATATCGTTGTACTAACATGCGTTGACAGCATCGCTTTCTATTCAATACGGGAAAAAAAAGCTGTTGGTGGTTCTGCTGCTTGCATGTAAATGCTCCTACAGAGTCATGTTTGGAATTTCTTTTCCTGCGATTAATTAATACAGAAGTGCAGCTCTGGTGACTGGACCAGCGCCAAGAATGTACTTTCATAAGCAGATTCTAGCAGACGGATGCGATTTATGCAGACGGGATTAATTCAAATTGACAGAAGGTAGAAGGTGTAACGTGGTCTGGATGCTGGGAGTGCTCCGAGCAGCCCAGGAACAAATAGGATGGTGCATGCCATAGGTTCAGCTGGTCACTGAGCCAAACAGTACCACAAAGCAGTGCTGTTCAGGGCAGGTAGAGACTCTTCTCCAGCAGACCAAAGGCATAAGCAGCACTACTTCTGCTGGTAAGACTAAATCAGTGTAAGTAAATCCACCAGAGAAGAGGTAGCAATGTCTAATTCATTCTAGTTACCAGCATGTGCTGATGGAAGCCATTGGCTACAACTACTTCCCATCAGTTACACTGTTCCCCAGATGTAGAAAGAATGAGTCCATTGTGCTTCCTGTAGAAGTGCAGTCTCACAGATCTGCTCCACCTCCAGCTATTCTAAACTTCCTAACTGAATGGCCTCAGGAGTTGTTCAACCCACTGCAGTAAACAGCTCAAGAAAACATGAAGTTGACTCAAACATTTCAATCTGGTGCCAAGGAATAACCTGGTCTCGAGTCTACAGCGGTCTTTTAGAAAGGCTAAAAGAACAGATAATAGCTGCAGTCAAGCTGGACTCAAAAGGAACAGCGTGGATTGCATTCAATTGCTATGAGATAGCCTGAGATGGCAGATACAGAGGGTAAGGTGAAAAGAAGATGGAAGAAAGCAATGAGAAAAAGCACACAAGTATTTCAGAAGCCTAGGGAGCAGAAAGACAACCCCTTTTGGCACAGAAAAGAATACTCTGTGTACCTGATCAATAACTTTAAGTATAGCAATTTCAAAGAGCTCTAAGCAGTCTGCAGAACAGGCAGGCTGGCACCTAACTAGCTCAGCTGAAAAAAATTAACTAACTGAAATTGTTGTAGCTATTGATCAGATTAAAGTTTAATCACATCTGTCCTGCTCAGAACACATCATCTCACAGCGTTTTGTTGAGAAAGAGGAATCAAACAGATGCAGGTGACTGGGTATGGAGACAGGCAAAGATGCAGAACTGTTTTCTCCTTCACAGGCCACAGTGATGTCAGCTGAAAGACGCCCTCTCCCATCCAATCCTACACTCGATGTTATTGCAAACAGCACACTAAGACCATCTGCACATACTGCAAAAACAGCTGGTAAGGAATTGCCAGAACTCAACTGCTCTTTCATTCAGTAAGATCAAATTCACATCTCCCCAGAAAGAGGCACCTAGGAGGATGCTCTGTTGTCTTTTCCAGCAGTCTGCACAGGTATGGTCTTCAGGTTTTTGTGAAGCAGAGGCACGTGGTGTTAAAGTGGCTGTTCAGACATACAAAAGGGCATCACCATTTTCACTTGAAAGTGTTCTAATTTTCAAGTCCTGTATCTCCAAATTCACCCTGTGATGAAGCTGCAGGACCAGCTGCTCCTACCGTGAGCGCCCACCTTCAGCCATCTCTAACACGGCACACAAAGACCTCCCAGCTCAGCCAGCACAGTAAATACACCAATGCTAATTCAGCACAACTCCACCTTATAAAGAACACAGGTGAGCACGCAGTCCAACACGTACCTGCAGACAATATAGCGGATCACGTTGGCATGGCAGACAAAGATCTCATAGCTGTCCTCCTCCTGCTTTACATCAGCTCGATGAATGAAGTTTCGAAATGCAGCCTCAATCCGAGCTCCATCTTCGTAATACTGCTAATGGCACAGAGTTCAGATTTAAACACAGCTCAGAGCAGCATTTGCACGTTGGCTACACCTTCTAAAGATTTCTTCTTTACACGGATGCACACTTGAGGCTCAATTAATACACAGAGATTTTAGGGGTTCTGTACACTTGGACCGAGGAGGAAAAAGTATTTATCTAAGGTCTGTGATGAAAAGCATCAGCTCACCACAGGTTATTACCACTGTCCGTATACTCAAAAATATAAAAATGAAAATACATGGAACAAAGTGTAAAGGTTACCACAGCTTCTGGTTTCCAGTGGGAGACGGGAGGGTCCGGTTCTATAGGTGCTCCCTCTCTCAGCAGATCAGTACTAATTTTTTTGACACCTAAAATATTAAGCAGGCTTTCAGAAAGGAGTTGTTGCATCACCTGCTCTTGCAAACAGGCCCACAACTCTACAGCCAACACACTTCTCATATTTTTTTCCTGATGACCTGCAATAGCCTTTGCTTTACAAAGTGCATAAAGGAAGAGCAACCAGCAGAGCTGTCCCACACAGCAGCACACACGGGTACCAGCATCTTGCTGAGGGGCAGCTCCTCCTTGATCTTTTAAAGAGAAACTGGGAACAAGCAGAAGGAGTCAGCTTCTTTACAGACATTCACACGGGTCTAGAAGTTGATAACTAGCAGCTCAACTGCACTGTAAGTCAAGCACTAGCTCAGAATTCCACTGGAAGCAGTCTGAAGGATCAGAAGATACCGAGAAATTAACAGAAGTCACTCACCTGGGAGGTATTTGCTTATAATTTCAGTTGTTTCAGTTGCTCTGGTCATGGAGGAGTGGATGATCTGATTGAACTTTAACCCCAAGCTTGCTAGTCTGTGTCCCGTCAGCTCAGCCTGCTCTCGACCTTAAGAAAATAAATAAGCAAATTAACAAACAACCCATTGGTTAATGGGAACTCTACCTCGAACGTCGTTATGGAGCTCAGTTTAAGACAAAAGCCACAGCCAAGGGAAACGGTACTGGCCAGCAGGAAAACCTGCTCAAAAACCTTACAGTTACTGGAAACTTCCTTTATGTTTTTTTCACAAGCCAATGTTTTCTGAATGCCGTAAAGCAAGTTTAAATGTTTGGATTTAGAAGATCAAAAATGGAAAAACGAGGTTTGTAACATCTTTCTGTTACAAAGGATGCATGACATGGATGATGCTCACATCCATCACTGTGCTTGAGGTAAGGAGCACAGCCCTTCCAGGCCTACGTACCCAGCGGGGTCAGAGTTCTGTCCTTATCGGCACGGCCGTCCAGGTTGTACTGCGAGTGGCGGATGAGGAAGATGTGGCGGGTGGCCCTGGCCCTGCAGTGCTCCAGGCGGGAGCTGAGCTCCTCCTCCCCCGTCTCCTCGTTCTTCTTTTTGAGGTTGATGAGAGCCAGCGGTTCGCGCCTGGACAGGTGAGTGTGGAGCAGCATTTGTGGGGAGGAAAACCCAGAGACAGGAATTCCACAGATGAATAAGCCTGCCACAGTTATACGCATCTGAAGCACTGAAATGGACTATTTAACCAATCACATTGCGAAACGGATTGAAACCACTGTGCTGGAGCTATCAATAAAATCCTGCGTTAAAAAAAGCCACACGAATCCCATAGATTATGGCTTATAACTGAGAGATAAATCCAATAATTTTGGCAACAACCGCTGCTAAATGAATTCGCAGCCCCCCCAGTACAGCACAGCCCAACACAGCGCAGCGCCCGGAGGCGCAGGGCCGCACTGTGCGGGGCTCAGAGGCCCGGCGGGGTCGCGTGGCTCCGCGGTGCGTCTCCAAGATGTCGGCGGGGTTACGGCAGCGCGGAGCCGCCCTCGGGGCTCCCGGCCCCGCTCCGCCCACACGCAACAGGCGCCGTCCCGGCCGCGCGGCATCCGCGAGGAGCTCCGACCTAAAGGCGCAAAGCCCTCCGCGCCGCGATCGCCGCCGCCGCCCCCTCCGCACCCCCCGCCCGGGGCGGCCCCCGCTCCCTCCTCTTCCTCCACCCGGCCCCGCACAGCCCCTCGCGCCGCCGCACGCACCGGTCCCAGTTGCTGTCCCAGAAACCGCCGCTGCCCGCGGGCCGCTCGATCCAACCCGGGCCCGGCGGACAGGAGGCGGCGGGCGGCAGCAGCAGCAAGCCCTGCGGCGCGGCGGGAGCGGGGGGTGCGGCGGCAGAGCCTCCGGGGCGCGGCTCGGCGTCCCCGCGGGCCGGCTGCTTGCTCACGGCCACGGCGGAGAAGAGCACGGAGCCCCCGGCCAGCCCGCAGGCGGCCAACGCCA